>JTDE01002359.1:13157-26367 GCA_014338405.1 Paragonimus skrjabini miyazakii | reverse complement strand
AGCGTGGTGCGTGCACCACCTTTTTGGAGCTCAGTTCGTCCCTGTTGGTTTTGACTGCTCTAAAGAACTTTGTTGGGTATGAATGTCATATTATGTGCTTATAGTTCGTCTTTAGCCTATTTGACATCAAATTGTAATTATCTCCCGGAAACGATCCGTCGATCGAAACTGTTGAAATCGTCTAATTATTAACTTTGATCATTTGTTCAATAGTACCGTGGCATTGTGAACCAATCTTGTTTTGACCATTTGGGATCGTTGGTTTATTGCTACGTGTTGCTCAACGTCTTCCTGGAAGATCGTACAGTCAATGACACAAAAATTCGATTACGAGCACTATAGGAGCACTTTGCTTCATCCCAATTCTCCTCCAGTATGTTTGTAACGACTGTTCTTCGCCTTCTTCAAAATCTGGTCATTTCTCACTTCGGCTTGTCGGCTGAACATTGATTTTCTAATTTCCCTTTATCAACCATTTGATGGCCCCATTCATGAATATATTTGCCCTTTTTTCACATCCCACTAACTTTAATACTGCTTTGAGGATTGTTGTCTGCAAGACTTTCGTACTAAAAATGAACACCATTGATGTACTGGTGTATGTTTGTTCTAATGGCTCCGACAAGTTAACAAAATTGGTCGCTCCATATTTACCTGTACTCTTGATCCAAGTGCCCTTGTCCGTCGGTTCATATCGATGCAATTTCCTTGACGTCACGTTTTGACGTAGGAGATCACTGCTGTATAAACGGTGTTTATATTTCATAGAATTTTGTAGTTTGTTTTCGATTAAATACTTCGTATGGGAACGTCAGTATTCATGCTATCGATTTGTCAGGTTTTTGATAAGTTGACTTTTGTCATGAAATAATACACCGTACTTCTTATGAACCTTACTGGTGATTTCCTTGTGTTTTTATTACTTGAAAAATTTAACTGATAATTTTGAGAAATAGATTAATTGGCTCTGGTTGTTTGAACTGCAGCTTCAGATGTCTCTCTGAAAGACACTCACATACCACCATCGTGGACATGATCACCTTTTTGAATATGCGAATCAGTTTCACTTCTTGGTAGGGGTTAGACACCTGATACTCAATAACACATGTACACTATAAACACCGAGGATATTATACAGTTGTGTTATTCATAAAATAGAACACCTTCGGTTACAAGCTGCATTGTACAGTCAATGTTAAGAAATAGGATGTTTCGGGTAAAGACGTTGTGCATACTTTCTTGAATGTTGCCACATTTGAAGAGTGGAAAACATAACGAACTTGACCATAATTATATTTACACTGTTAACCCTTTAATCATTCAAGCTTATTAAATGAGAGTTCAGTGTATATATCCTTATATATTGAGGATACCTTGTTCAGTTCATGCACAGGAAGGTTTTCACACTAAGGTGTGCCATTTACACGTGGGTTTACACCAGCTCCACGTGAGACACGACTCTTGGTTGTTCATGCTCTGTACACTTGAATGTTCATCTTACACGAAGATGCTCCATACTTAATTATTTTGCTGTTACGCATTCTAATTTAAATTGATAACTTTGTACGAATATCCAACTTCCAAGATTCGGACAACACACCTTATATTTAACATTTAAAGTACTTACATCTTGCACGTCGAAATTTTTGCGTTATTTATTGTTATCTTACTCCTTGTTGGTTTCGGTGCTCTCCCGGTGTATCCGCAGATCATTTGACAATAGGTTTTAAGTTTATACACTAGTAAATTAGATGTCAACTTACGAGCAATGTTATTTCTAGATATTCAGTCGTTCAGCGAGGTTGGCTTTTGGATTGCATACTTTTCTATAGCAAAAAGGAGACATCATCAGTGTCTAAAGGTTTGGACGTATAAGCTTGAAAGACTGTGCGTGATTAACGATGGTACACCTTTATTTGACATAATCTATTTTTCCTCATCCAATGAACTACAATGTATTCTAGATTTTATCAAAAAATACTACGTAGTTCTTCTCACCCACTTCATGCTGTATTTATTCAGTATGTTCCCTGTCACGAACTTCAAATTTTGTGTCTGTTTTTTCCGTAATATTTACTTAGTCACTCTTTCCCAACTTCACGCAGTATCTCTGTAAAATACGGATACTTTCTAGTACATTTGAAAAACATATACTTGACTAAACTTAATGCGTTTTCGTCAGTTTTAATCAGTTGTAGCCAATGAAGCCCACGATTTGGAACAGTGATTGCGTAACTGATAACAAACACGCTGTCCATAACCTCTATTGACCATTATCTGATTCACTCCAGCTTTTGTTTTCATATTTATTTTGTTGTAATTATCCTGATGAACAAACATAAAAAACAAGTCTTGTTCACTACTTTGCCATTCTGATGAGTTTTAAGGAATATTCGTTTATTTTCCACTCATAATCATAAACAACAGTCTGTTTTCAGTTGTACATACACCACCAAACATTTGTCACCTAAGATCAATAAGGCTTGTTACGAATCGAACCAAAGAATACCAACCTTTGGATTGCCGGTTGTGCTTTTGTTCAAAAATTGTACCTGCCTGCACACGCATAGGTGGAAATTATTCAAGTGCAGTGTACAATACAAATCTGACAGTCGTACACACCGACAGCACTTCTACCTATATAAATGCCTTGAGTTGAATGAAGCCAACACATTCTCAGATCGCTTCTTTCGTACGCAAACAGAGTGAATCCATGATTTGGTGCAAAGTTATGCTGTGTTGTCTACTCGTTTTTTCAAGCCTTTCCGTGGGTAAGTCATTCACCTGCGTCACGACCACTAACGGGAGTGTATGGCAAAAATTGATTGAAAGCGTCGAGTTTAAGCTTTTGTAGTGAATATCCGAAACTGCGTCCTAAAAATTGTTCTATCCATCAAAATTACATTTTCGGCTGTTTGGGTTTTGAATTTCACACAATTAATATCACTAAAAAGTTCTGGAAATATTAAGTGAAAACAGATAGTCCACCGGTAGTCGTTTATTTCACCAGTAAAATCGGGAGACGTACCATCTCGCTACACTGTATTTACTTTTGTCTGATCGAATGTTGAAGCCTAATAAAACTTCATAAAAGTGTCCTTGTACATATTGTACTATCCAGTTTTTTATTTACGCAAAAAAACAACGTCTGTGATTTTTATTTCGTCAGAGGGCTTCATATTTTTGGGAGGGGGAGCAGCATTCGACTGTTGAAAGATGAAGCCATTCAACACCCACTAGACAGTTTAATTTGATCATCACGGAATGTGATCCTTAGATGCACAGATTCTTGAGTTTCTCAAGAACATTCTAACAAAAAATTTCAGGCTATTGTTTGGGAGATTAAAATCAGATTGCTTGGTATAGGCTTTAAGGACCTTAGCTTTTTGTTCATTCCTCATCCCGTATCATTGTGAGATCGATAAAGGATGAATGTTGGATCGGAATCGGACAGTCAGTCTCGCGCTCACACGCACATCTTTGGTTATTCATCCTTTATATACCTGTACCACGGAATCAGTCGATACACTTGTACTTGCGTCTTACTGACTCGTGTTCTCCTTACCCGAGCGGGGCGATTTAACAATGAAGATCTTTAAATATACAAGGACTATTAACTGTTCTGTAGTCTACTAGCAAACTCTCTTGTAATGTTTCCGAACATTCACCGGTTCTGTTGTTATATCGGATTATTGTTTATTTCATTCCCCTTTGAGAAATTTTATTGAGCTGCACCGATAACTACTATAGAAGCGGCCACTGCTCACAAGCGAAAGCGGTTTAGTATTCACATCAATATTCACACATCTATTTCGTATTCAAATACGAGATGCGTAACAAAAGTTTCCTAACTAACTACTTAGATGTTAGTACAAATTGAACCTCTCCGTAGTTGACTTCGACATTCGTTTCTATCTAGATTTCTGGTTTGCAGCTTTTTAAAACAAACATTATATCCAAATTTTGTTTGCATTAGAGCTTGTCAATAGCGCATGCCTCTGGCCATATTTTCATGGGGCAACCTTGTTGATCACTGAACCATCGACCTCAGGTTAGGCAAGATTGACTTATGTTATGTAAACTCTCAGCCACATTTGCTTAGGAATAGTGCTCAGGTTGTCCGACTTTATAGGTAGGAGACAAGGTAACTGTCCCATTAGTTCCAATCAACCATCTCACGAGTTGGACACCTTCATATTGATATCACAGTGTCAAGGATATGCACTACCAACGAGTTATAACAATAAGCAAAACTTCAAACTAGTGATTCCTCTTGAGAGGGGAATGCATAAACGTTTGTGAAAGTTCACAACTAGTGATCGGTTGTGAATGATTATCAATTTGTGTCAGCCGGAGTCCATCACTACCTACCAGTAGATGTTGATGACTTTCACTGTGTTCGATTTAACAGAAAGTAGTTTCTCATATGTTCGTAGGTGAGGAATAAATATGGGCGACTTTTTGCATAGCTTTTATTAACTAGCTCTGCAGAAAAGTCTTTTCGAACTGTAATCTGACGGACACCACGTGTACTTTAAATCTCCCACTTATAATGTTTTCATTTTCATCTCCCCAATGAACTAAGTGTCAGAAACTTTTTAACGAGTGCAGTTTGAAGTCAAACACTAAGTTTTCTTTGATTCTAGCCTGGAAGATACTTGAGTGACATATTTTACAAGTCATGTTGGCTGTTCATCTTAACAGACATTGCACTAAGTTGCGATAACTTATACCTAGTTTGTTTCTCAAGCTTCAGTAAATTTATTGCAAGTTAACTGGTATTTGGGACCAGAATTTCCAAATATGCCTGAGTTGTTTGTGGCACCTATCCATCTGTGGTGATACAGTAGAAAGTCACCATATAACGAACGTCATTGGCATGAAAAGGTCATTATAACGCAGAACATACGGCATAAGTGACACGTACCTACTGCTCAAAATCTTCCGGAAGTACATGACCGGTTTTTCAGTTTGATAACTCATCCGGTTTGCGCACTCGTCGGGCTCGAACCGTCTAACCTACTGTAAGAAGGAAGCTGTTGATATCCGTAGTTTATAACTCACTTTTGTGTTAGTTTTGGTATACATATATATATATATATATCAGACTCACTGCAATATGTAGATCAGTACAAATACTATCGGCATTTACCTGAATTGTACAGAAAGTAAGTCTGCCTCGATCTCCTAGATGAAGGCATAATTTTTAAAAGTAAGGTGACATAAGTAGTATGTGTACCGGAAGGCACTCTTAGCATCGACACTGATCTACAGACACTATTGGGTCTGAGTTAACGGACAGAACTATCATACAGTTTAACCATTAATTACAGTGAACCTCTGTTCCGAAAAATTGTCCTAGCTTTACATCAAGCTAATATATACTAATAATTGCAATGAAGTGACCGCTCTAGTGAACTGTTTGCTTGGCTCATAGCTTTGTTCTAACGGATTTTCACTGTACTTTGATCTACCATCTCCGCCATTTAAGTGTTCCTCGTCGTTTCTGAGCCATTGAGCGGAATTATACCAAAATTTCGGCCACCACATTACCTTTATCCAGATCGATTTTTTCCTTTTCAACTAAATCCAGTTTCAAACATTTATATGCGTGCATCTTTGCTTACGGGTTTTATCTTGTGCAAAATGGAGCAGAATTGCCGGCTAATCTGGATCGCTCTATAAAAAAAATAACTAAAACACTGGTTTAATACCGTTCTCCTTTGTGTGCTAAGGACCTGATTGTGTTAACATTGAGAGGCTTCTTCTTGAAATGCAACATCATTAGTGTCAACATTATTTGCACTCAACTTCTCCGTCACACAATGACCTTCGAGGCGGTGCCTTCATAGGGTTAAAGTATTATGATGTAGCCTTTCAGAAAATCTAATTTGCTAGTTATCACCTGCTTGTGGTCGTGACTTTATCAAATTTCTGAATGTTCCGATCTAACTCAGCACTAACACCTTCAGTACCTTCGACAGGTTCATTGCCTTCTGTTTGACTTCAATATCACTGTTGCACTACATAATAGTTAATATCAACAGTGCCAAGGGCAGTTTCCAGTAGAAGGATATAATTTATGTTCTGTGTGAAAAGTAACGTCTAAAGATCGAACAAATCAGAAAATAGATTGCGTGATTCATTGTATGGATAATGTAGCCAGATGTTTACAGGTTGTAGTATGGTCACTGTGAACCACTGATGTATTGCTGTTTATTATGACGATAATGATGATGATAAAAACCACTGATTAATTTGGCAGATTCATCTAAACTAGCCTAGTTAACAGTACGCATAGGTCGAGTCAAAGTTGTTCTCTGTTCTATCCTAGGAAGGATGACAGAAAATACTGAAAAGACACTGAATAAATCGTCGATCTGTACCAGTCTGTTTTCGTTAGCCATATTAACAGTGTTATCAGAAACTAAAGTCAGTGACATATCTACTCAATTGATTTATTCACTCAACAGCTGCACCCTGAATTTTTTGCTGAGTGTTACCATATGAAATATTTTGGGCCATCCCGACTATGAGTCGTTAATCGCCAACTTACAGCACGGCAACAGAAACGTCCGCAACAACCCGCGCGAAGTACTTCTCAATATACATATGACCCCGGACAATGATTCCATTGTAAGCACCAAGACTTTGGCAAACCAAAACGATCTGAACAAGTTCTGGCAATGTGAAGAACTCCCGAGCCAATTTTTGACTGCGAGAGGGAATCTCGGGTTAGTGACTTCATTCTTTCAACAAGTAAGCGGGAAAGTAACACACGCAGGGTATGTCTCTGAGTTCTTTCATTAACACATGAAATGCGACCAGGTGTGATAATGAGTTCTTGTGGCCATGGCCGCAGTACGCGGAACCTAAATTCCAGGTGTGGATGTCATTCATTTCGACGTCCTAACATGACGGATCTATGAGCACTTATCAATCCACGAAATAGTATCGATTGATATATAGGTGACGGTTGAATGAGGAAGCCCTATATTTTAGAATTAAAATGTTAGCGCAAATAGTTGACGCTGGATAAGGTTAACATTGGAATATCCAGCTAAATAATCTCAAGTGTAGTAATCCATTAGGGAACCGTGAATACGGAAGATTTAGCTATTCATTTTGAAGTGTAATATATAATTTCCGACATACCGTCACCGAACGTTATGAGTTTTCCACACAATAACATTAGAATCGGAAAAGTTCCAATCAAAACTCCTGGAAAGACAGCACTGTAAGTTCTGATGACGGAGATGTTCAGTCAGTACTGAATTAGTTGACATACACCGTTATCTTCATAGAGGCAATACAGCGTATTTTATTGTTTCCAGTTAGCTATCATCAGGTCGTTCAGATTTCAAAGTAATTGACTGAGGACGAGCATTTAACCATAGCACAGTCTTCAGCAAAGTTTCTGTGATCATGCTATACCTTTCACACAATGTGGCCGTGAAATATCAGTTAGAAATGGCGCTTGTCAGCTTACTAAAACCTTTCTTTATAACTGTGACTGATTGTGAGTGCAAAAATGTGTCAGTGAAATCAAAAGCAAGGGTTACTGCTATGCGTGTACCTCTGTGGTTTGGACGTCAACCTCAAGGTTGTTGGGATCACTCATATATAGAGACTTCGAGAATTCTGTGTAGAAAACAGGACAGCTAAACAGACAAGCTGTTCAGGTAGTGCTGTGAAAACTAAACCCTATGGCTTCAGATGGGCTTGTAGGAAGTCAACCACACACAGCCAATGTCTTAAGGTGATTGTCAAGATGAAGGCCTGAGCCAGCGCCTTCCTTTGATGTTCCAACTGTCAGATGGATCTTCTTGATGCCAAAAACAAGACTGGACTTCCATCAAAATCTGTTTTAGTGCGAAGCGGAACTATATGTATAGTAAGCACTCAAATCTATTAATCAGTTTGTCGACCCTACTTTATTAACCGTAGGTTTGTTTAAATGATGTGCTATTTATCACATACCCATTGTTTTGATATTTGATCCAATGGTGCTGCTCGGTTTGCCAACCATTTCTTGTATACTAACACTTTGCGTGGTTTTGGTCCCCCCCCATTTGGTTGGTCTATTGGATACAAAGTGTTATTTTGTTTCACAGTCGCACAATTATGGGTGTGTATATCTAGCTTTGCTGATTGACTTATGCTACAGACTTTTCGAATTAATAAATAGCCTCGGCTATTGTCGCCATAGCATGGTACATTCTAGCAACCTCCTGCTGATAGATTCGTTTTTCTGTCAAATGTCTCACACAAGATGGTTAAGCCTATCCTCTCTGTCACACCCAGTTTAATGACTTCATAAGAACTACTCAAGCGTCCATCTGTTCTAGAGTGCGCTTTGATTTTTATTCAGTTTCATACTTTGAATCAATATTGTTGCTCGTTTACTGTTCCCTTGGAGCACACTGAATCCCAGTCCATCAAGTTTTGTCCATACTGTTAAAGGTTGTGCGTCTCTACCTAACTTCTCATGGAAAATTGTGATTCGTCAGTTCATTTCCCACGTTCCAGTGCATCAGTCACTAAGTAAGATTGAGGGTTACATGTAGAGAGGAGCAGGGAATGTTGATTGGTTCAGTGATCGGCAATCGTTTACCGTTAGGAATTCAGTCCGTACAGAAAACGGTGTAGTAAAAACACAATTTCCTTATTCAGTTTGAATGTTTTCATCTTTATAAGGCCTATGCAAAAGTACGGTTAATGGATAACATTAAACCTGGCTTTTATCTATGCCTTTACTAAACGAAGCCAGTTATTGTAGCGAAGACTGCTATTCAGTAGTGGGGCCAGAGTATATATTTTGACACCAAAAAATGCAGGAAGAAACGTCGAAGTGCAGCATCGCCCAAAATGGTCCTTGCCACGTAAAGGAATTGAGCATTGGGGTTTGTGGCTAACGAGACGGTCCTGGTCGAGTGCTGTATGCAAATGAGTGGTTTTTTTGTGATCCTGTTTAAACGCTTAACCTATGTGTTACTTGTTGAATAAACAACCCTTATGCCATCCGCGTTCTTGGCTCAAAACATTATTCTTAGCCATCTGTCCGTCCAGTCCAATATACTGTGTGCTCACAGGTCGTTTTTTCGGGACTATCTTTGATATACGTATTATTATGACATTTACGAAAAACGACTTTCGAAGTAGTTCAATTTGCCCCGAACAAAATCATCTTCAGGCAATAAATACCTGTCAAATATTGCTCTAGACCGTATATTAAGGCCAGCAGACTAAAGGTACATGTTGTGCATTTAGACTGCCACCCTATTCTCTTTATGATTAATGGTAAGAAGCAGAATAGCACACAATTATTCACACCAAGCCGCCCGACGAGGAATTCGGAACCACGCATTTCTTATATCTTCTCACTGGCACGGATACATTGTTTGTTAAAAGCTGCTGGCTAGCAGACAGCGAATGATGTGAACACGAACATGGCACAATCACCAAATTCCTCAAGTTGGTTATTTATCTGTATATGTGTGCTTGCACCTATGGACAATAGGTGAAACAACTTCATTACAAAACGAGCGCATTCTTGAGTAACATTGGGACAAGCGCTCCCGAGCGTTTGAAATATGGTAGAATGATCTAATTAATTTCAGACAAAAGACACTTCATTCCTCACACAGTAGACTTTGGCGTAATACTTATTTTGTGGCCTGTGGTTGAGAAGTTCCATACATCAGAGTAAGCGATGCCTCGTGGTTTGTTGAGTGTTGTCCCCCAGAAGAAGCACGCTTGCACACTTCAATCACATGGTGCTAGCACCATGATAACAAGTATAAGCATTCTTTCTGTCCTACGCAACCGAAGTGTATCAACAGTTGTTGACTAACTACCAGGTAAACAACAAAAAGTTTTGACTTTGGACAGGACGCTGGCGTTGTTTAGTGGTAAACAAAAACAAAACCAGTTTTGTTGTTCATTGTGACGAAGGTTGCCCTGAGAAAGTTCTATCAAAACATCGCATTTGACAATTGGTGCAATTTAAACTTCTCTTGAATGTTTTACATTACATGAAGGAAATACACCCAGTAACACAATTACAGGAATCCTTAACAATTTACAGGTAATTCAGCAACATTAAACCATAAAGCAACTGTTTTAGTATCCGGTTAACTAACGTCGGTACCCTGCACTACACTTAAGTGGTCCTGAAACTCCTTTATTCGTTTTGAAACCGAAGCGGCGGTATAATTGACTGCGGTGATGTTATAAGCCTATGCTACACATAGATGGTCATGATCGTTTGGGACAAAAATCAGACAAACTGGCTTATTTATACCTAGAAAGAGGTAGAACTAAGAAAATACTTCGGACAGAAAAACTTAAACTTATGGGAGATCTCCAAATGGCTCTGCAGGTCGAAACTCGCCTTGTGTTGTATTCTGTGAGACGATTAGTTATCGACCTCGACCCATAGGTTTAATGGATCGGTGTCTGGATTGTTATTATGTAGTGGTCTGTCATTCTTGCAGTTACCTGAATGTTGCAAGTTCGAGTCCGAGGTGTGCCTGATGTTGGTCAGACTATATCATGCTAGAAATTACTGTTCGCCATGTTACCGGTATACGCTGAGAATGGTCACTTCCGAAGTACCTTCTCATTCCCCTTTGGGTCAGTGGTTGGTGTTGGCTAGTCTTTAGACTAACCGCGAACGGCTGATTACTTTTGGCTTTCGGTCAGTAATCTTCCTTTTTTATTGAGACATTCCAATAAGTACTGATTATCAGTATTCTGACCTCAGAACTGGGTGTGAGCAGGTAAAACAGAGGAAGAAGGCATATGAATAATCACAAAACACGTCTTATTAGTGATTTACAGTTCTAACTGAATTGTTCGAAAGAAATAATCTTGAAGAAAACGATTGAAAGATGCGAAGTAAGTGCTAAACCATGTGATATTGACCCCACTGGTATGCTGCAGATAGGCTGTTTTATCTTCATTCATATTGTTCACTTCAATGAATATAACTTACACTGGTAAGAGATTCAGAGGTAAACTCATACTTCTGTTGAGCTTATTAGTCCTCGTTCATCAACACGCTGGTGTTCGTATTTATGTTAACTCTTTTGGTGGATGTAAGTGTGCTGTGCGTCGCACGTTATTAAGAAATAGGGATGAATTATACTCGATCAACAATACATGAGAACTGGTGGAAAGAAAATCGTCCAATCCTATGGATTAGTCTATAGACCTGAAGGACAAATGAAGGCTGATGCGCTCGGCTTCGAGAAAGATTAGTGGCGCCTCTTGCTTAAAGGAATCACTGCAAATTAAATTATTCTCATAATGATTAAACAGGCTCTCAAGCACACGTCACATCTGGTGTGGCCAAAACAACTCAGCTAACAACGCTATTGTATAACATTCAACATCTTTTTGAAGTAACGCAGCATGCAACTTGAGCTGAAATTTGAATAACGGCGAAATTCAGCAACAATAAACATTTCAAGTGGGATTATCTTCACGCCTTTCTAAATATTGGTATGAACAACGTAAAACGTAGCTCCATTTTACAGTTAACACTTGTGGTGTTGTCTCTGTGTGTGTGAGAGAGGAAGGGATTGCAGACATACATCCAAAGGATATAACGGAACTTATAGTTTATGATGAAGAAACATTCCTTTTTACTTATGTGGGTACACTATACCTTTTTACATATCTGTTTCTATTTTAGGCAAAAGATTTTCCACTTCATGCAAAAGCAAATCACTTCAGTGCATTAGAATTTCTACGTCAGAATCCTGGAAGTGACGGAAAGAACGCGATTGGGCCGAATAACTGGAGGGGACAATCAATCTTAATTAGAGCACTTCACATTGGCTACTTTGATAGAGGAAGTGGTATGGGTTATTCAATGAGTGTCAACGGCTTCCCTTAATGAGAACGTAGTTAGCGGTCACAGCGGAGCACAGATCCTCTGACCCTGTCCCTACTGATTCATCAAACTGCGGACCGTATTGGTTCCTTTGACAGGTAAAGGGGTGCGAGTGGTTAGGAGTGTATGTGGATCGCACGCCCAATAGGAGTGAAGTTTGGGTTCGTTGTAGACTTCGAGTTGTAATATGACAGCCAATCAATTTGTGAGAAAATTTTCATTAGTTCTCTTGTATACATGGTTGACGGACAAAACTAAACTAGGATTAGTCCCGAAACACGCAGACGTATTATCGAAGCACTCGAAAGAGGCGATGACTGGCGTATGGTTGCCCTTCTGAATGGAGTCAAGTGTAATATCGCTTACAACTGGCTTCATGTGGACTGCATCAGTTAGGAAGCCACCAGGGTGTTGCTTCCAGCCTAATTCACAGATCGTACACAAAACACGACGTTCCAAAGCCAATGAGACAAGATTGTCACGATCATGGATCGACAGAGTCTGTCAGTTGCAAAGATGTCAGCAGACTTAAACTTTACTGTTACGTCGTTTCCAAAACATGATGCCAATGCCTGACGTTTTATGGGCATCCTCCAAACAAATCAGATAGGTTCTGCAACCGTTCAGTTAAACTGTTTCTCAGTGGCATTGTACATTCGGTCTCTCACAGAAGGACTGAGATCACAACGGTGCCAGAGACGGAGCAATTTTATAAACGCTGATACAGCTCTCAGTTTGAAAAACTCTTTCTGGATCCAGACTTCTTTCCCAATGAGCAGAAACGTCAGCAGACCAGAAAGCACGGGAAGGGCCTGAAGGCGCGGTCAACGGTGTCAGTGGTCAGTTGAACAACTGTTCGAAATGCTCAAACCAGAGCCCTGAGGGTCATTGCAGGTTAGCGATAAAGTCCCCATGGCTTCGCAGACTCGCTGATACTTGACTTTTTGATACGTGTTGTTCGGACAAGATAGAAAAGCCATCGAGACATCCTGGTAACAGTTGCCTGTTCCATTTCGTTAACTCGCTGTATTGACCAAACCCCACTGTTGAAAACTTGCTACCTTCCGGAACCAAATCAAAAGCAGAACTTACTGCATCAGGCAAATCTCAACTCTATTGAGTTTCTATTAGTTACTTTATAGACAAGTTGTATCAGCAAAATGAAGAATTACGATTAATGCTGAAGCCTCGGTTTTCCTATAAGTCAGCTCTTCTCTGCTTGTAGCTCGTTTATTTTAACGCGTGATGCACTTAAACAACTTGCTACGCCAGCGTGCCATCCGCATGGGTCACTGCGCCGAAAAGCCAATT
>JTDE01002358.1:75442-93963 GCA_014338405.1 Paragonimus skrjabini miyazakii | reverse complement strand
TGTGTGAGGCCTTTATCGGCGTGTCCAAAGCGTTCGATTCTATCTCACAAGATTCAATCATCAGATCGGACCGAGCCTTCGGAGCTCCTCCACCTCTAACACATTACATTGCCGAATCCGGTCCCAGCGTGGTGTTCGTCAGGGTGACCCACTGTCCCCGCTATTATTCATCATGGCAATGGATGAGGTGTTGGCACTGTCTCGACCGGAGCTTGGCTACCAGTTCCACGACACACTGGTTAGCGGTTTCGCTTACACCGACGATCTGATCCTTCTAGCTGAGAATCCTACGCGTCTCTCTGAGAAGCTTGCAGCCGCCGCTAGTGTCCTGGAACTATCCGGACTTAAGATCAACACGCATAAGACTAAACTCATGGTCATCCGTGGTGACCATAAACACAATGTAACTGCCATCTCCGATGAATCTATACACTTCGGCCCGGACATTATCCACTCACTAAGCGCCTCCGACACGGTGACCTATCTAGGTATCCCGTTCACCTGGAAAGGTAAAGCATTCACTAACCACCGCCTGCAACTTCGTACGATGCTGGATGAAACTACCAAAGCGCCCTTGAGGCCACACCGTCTTGTACTCCTGAGACAGCATCTGATCCCGAAGATGAATCACTCGTTAGTATTGAGCCGAGTCCACCGTAACACGCTCAAATCCATGGACTGTGCGATTCGCCAGTGGCTTCGCCTTCCTAAAGGCACACCAATCAGCTACATTCATGCCCCAATTCGTTTGGGCGGTTTGGGCATCCCGAGTTTGTCTACAACTATTCCAATCTCGCGTAAATCCCGAGTGGAGAGGCATCCCTCCAATCAGTGTCCAGTTCTGCGAAGTGTGGTCAAAGATAATTCGTTTGGCACTATCTTGAGGGAAATGAACATCCCAGTACGCGTTCAGGGTGTAGTGGTGACGAACAAAAAGGAAGCCCATATGGCATGGATGGATAAACTCTACCATTCGCTTGATGGGCGTGGTCTTCAGGAAGTGTCACGCTCTCTACTCTCGAATCGTTGGCTGCTTAACCCAGATCGCATCTTCCCCAGAATCTTTATTCGTGCTATCCGGCTCAGATGTAGTCTGTTGCGGACTAAAGTCCGAACTTCACGAGGTGGCCGAAGTGACCACTCAGTCCTCTGCCGTGGCAACTGCGGTCAACCGGAAAGCCCTGCTCACATTCCACACTCATGCTGGATCACCCATGACGTGCGTTGTGCCAGACACAACCGTGTGGCTAAAGACCTGGCGAAGCGACTGCGCAACTTGGGCTATACAGTTTTCGAGGAGTTACGAGTACCAACGACGAGCTCGTTTATCAAACCCGATGTGATCGTGGTTCGTGACGCCGCTGCTGTGGTGCTTGACGTTAGTAGATGATTACCGAAACCAATTAGCCTGGACAGACATGATTACGAATTACAGGACCGACTCTCATAATGCCGCTATTCAGTCGGTCCTCCATACTTTGGGCTGTGATGTGAACTCTGTTTCTCATTCACCTGTGATCACCTCTTTTCGTGGTATTATATTTCTTTGTTCAAGTAACGCTATTCCTCGACTGGGGCTACCCTCCTACGCAGTCACGGATTTATGTCTACTGACTGTTCTAGGTTCCCTAAAAACCTACGACACATTCATGCGAGGAACCTGGCGTTAACTGTTGCCACCTCTCTGACAGCTGTCCCACTATGAAGAACATTTTTCTGTCGCGATGCGTGAGCCCTGACTGTGATAGCACTTTCGTGCCCTGAAGAGCTTTTTGATTTTGTGAGACTGATCGTTCGCCTATTTTCTTTTCATTATTCCTCAGGTATTTTATTTTACATTCTAAGACTGTTCAGTATATACGCCACATATAACTTTTCATTTGATGACTGTTCCATACAAGCTTGCTATTCTTGTGAGAGGACTTGTCAACTGTTCAATGTTGCTAACTATGCAGCGTCTCACTTGTGACAGACAGTTTTTCACATTCACCATTTTTTAAATATCTGTTGCTTAATTTTAGTGTCACCGTTTGTTCTTTCATTGAACGAAGCTGTGTATATTGCTCTTCAAAATAAACGATATGAAGGCTGTAGAAAGATGTTACAAACATGGGGGAATATGCGAAGTATTGGGTTAAATTAGGGAGTTTAATTATTTTTAAATTGCCCAGGATAAAACTGACTGATATCTTGAGAGATTAAAAAGAACTTAAACCCGATTTGCCTGTCGGCAGGAGTATGAAGTAAGAAGTGGACTATGTACATTCAACAACTTTTACTAAAGAGATTTTTGGGATCAATAACTGAATGAAAACTACACTTTTGGATTCAGAACAACGTAAATTATCACTTAGAATAATGAACACTGTAAAGTAAGGGATGTAAATGTTACATGTTCAAAAGGTACATTTCCGCACGAGTTTTGGAGCACACAATCTTTTGGGACATCGAGTTTACCGTAATTCTTTCAGTATGCATGTTCACTCAAGCATACGTTTCAAACGAGATATTCAAACATTCGGAATGTGAAGTCTAGGATCTTTAACAATCTGACTATTATATGTCGTTTGACTGTGTTTAAAAAAAGTGTTTCGAATATCAACAATTAAATCCTAATTCAGAAACCAAGAATAACTTCGTTCTGTTGAGGGGAGTTACCGGATGCTGGTCATCTGACATCCATCAAGTGAATTTGGAGAGAGTGGTAAAAATAATATGAAGTCTTCCTATATGAGACTTGTTCAAAATAGACAATTCTATTAGGGGGCCATTCCGAATTACAGGCGATGCGATTATTTTTTAGCTGCATTACCACAGACCAAAATCGAAATGACCTGTCTATAATACGCCTTAACCGATCTCTAAAAGTAGAATACCGCCCCGTCGACAAAAAGAATGTCAGAAGTTTCGATGCTCGGTACACCAGAGATAAAGTTTGGACCTGTGATCCGGATTACTCGTCAACATTTTATGGGATCGTAACGTTGTGAGCAAAGAAAGCGGATGGCGCATAAACTTTATTCAGCAAACGGACAAAGATGACATACATTTTAACAACGTAACGAAAGTACCCGGAGCGGGGTGATTGCCAACGACAAACATTATCTCGTATTTTCCTCTGATTACTTCGATACCTCAGTAAATACATCCACCTAACCACACAAGAGTAGTAAAATCCAATCGTTTATCCAGAACACAGTTCTTGGACTAATCAAAAGAGTACCCACCCTTAAAGCAAAGATAGCGCGAAGCAATATATTTCTTTACTATCCGACGTATACATTTTTAGTAACTATCGAATACTGCTTGAGGAACTGTGGAAGCAGCAAAGTCATCAGCTGACGTCATTGTGTTGTCAATGATTTCGGTGGCACGCACCCTCGGTTTCCATAACTTGTTGGATCAATCTGTAAACAGTGGATAGGGTGATAAGTTTATTTTCAGTTTTGCAGAGAAGTTTGGGAAAATAACAACTATTCTCGTAAAATAGAAATATAGTCTCCATGCGTTCATTTGTCCTCATACGAAACGGGGATTTGTGCACCATCTCCAGCTCCGTTAGTCTGGAGTAAACGCAACTTTCCGCCCATCAGAGATAAAGCTGACCATGACGCGTCCACTGGCTCAAGTCATGGATATTTTTAAGAGCGTGAATAGGCAATAGGTTACGAAATGTAAACCGTTATCATGGCAGTCAAGACAAGCAATCACCTAATTAGGTTGATAAGATCATTAGGAAGATTAGGATGCATCTAGCAACTTCCTCGAAAGACTGCGTGCGTACAGGAATGCGCATCGATCAAAGGAAAACACGTTCTACTGGAGTAAGCAGTTACAGGCGAAAAACACTGCGTAAACAGTCGGATACATCGCGCATTTAGTGATTCTGACTTTTTCAGGGTTTATCTTATTTTTATCTTCAGAAAACTTCTAACGCAATGTACCTTAGAGCCCACGTAAAACCAGATTACAAGTCTCAAAATGGAGAAAACAACGAAGCGATGTGACTCGGTTCGCTTAATCTAGGAAATGTGACAAGAAACGTTTTCAGCAAGGCTACATGTCACATTTAGTAGCCTACGCACGTGTACACACACACATCATCATCAACATTATTATCAACAGCCATAGATTACTAGTCGATATGAATGTTCAAATATCATACAAAAATGAATGGGAAAGAAGTTTTAGTTTAAATGCAGAAGAGAAAAGAGGGAGGAGACAGAATTGGTTTAAAAAAGTGTATAAACTTAAAAGGGTTCAGCGAAATCAAAATAGTGTATAAACAAAACAAAGAGGTTTACCAGAATGTCATTGGATCATGTGAAGCGTTACACAATGTCCAAGCATCTACAGGATAGTCACACAGACTGCAGGTCATCATTGTTAACCGTGAGTAATTTGAAGTTCCGTCCACCAATCATTCATTTAATCAGGCGCAATCCGTCATCATGTTTACATCTAAAACGGACTCATAAAACTCGTTTCATTTTTCACGTGTGAACTTAGATAGGCGCTTAGATAGTAGTTTACAACGCTCCGTCTATTGAAGAACAACATGGCTAGGGCAATACACAAATTTCAATAGTTTTGCGCCTTTGAAGCAAAAAAAATTTAGCAATGAAAATTTGCTTTCCAGACACAATAGATTAGAAACTGCAGACAGTCATCAATGTGTTACGGAAAAATGGCTATCTGGATTGTTCTATAACTCGGAACATGATTTTAAGTAAGTCACAGAGTCTGATTACCACGATGGAGAACAAAGCCGTTTTTATCCATCTGCTCGATCATTGACTTTATCAGAATCTTAGGTGCACACTTCCAGCGGCAACGCTACGCAGTTGGCTCACCACATCCCTCCTGCTGACTTTGGGCCTGAAAGACAAACTCTGTTTTCGACAGATCCATGATTGTGTGTATTCATTCCCCTGCTGTCGTAAGGCACAATATGTAAGTCGTACGACGAGACGTTTGTTGAAACGGATCAAAAAACACCATCCAACATGGTTCGATCCATCAATAGTGAAATTGTCGCACATGGGGCTACCGCTGATCACCGAATTGACCCCACTCAGGTGTTCTGTGCTTTCTACACAGTGCCGGTCAACTACCTCCAAATCGGTTAGACAACGGATGGTGGCTACTGCTGAATCGATCGTCATTAGATTACGCAATCCGATTTTGTGTTCATAGAAGAAATTCGTGTGTGCCCTGTAGTTGCTGTGGCCGTAGGTCAAACCACCGGTCTGAATGCCCATCTAAACTATAACCCATAACTCTGTGACGCAATGGTGAGTGGAACTCCAAATTACTCATCAAAAACATTGGTGATTTGCTCTCTGAGTGACAAGCCTACAGATGTTTGGAAATTTTCACGCTCTACATGATCCAAGGATATTCTGCCAAACCTCTTTGTCTTGTTTACATGCTGTTTTGATCTCGCTGCAGCTATAAAATTGCATTGATCTGATGATGAACTGGTTGAACTGGTGACTCGTAGAATAAGTAACAAAATTGAAAAGACCGACAGTGCGGCACAACTACGAAACTCGTTCAGATCCAACTAGATAGTTCACGTACAACCCACGTACAACGTTGTCTAAATGTGTGACTTCATTTTGTATGTACTCTTTCACATGTTCTTGCGCAGTAGGTTACGTCGGTCGCTAAACCAAGCGCCTTTCTCAGAGGATACGTGAGCACCACCCCCCGTGGCTGGCCGATGGCGAGGTAAAGTCCATTACGAATACAATTCGGGCGCACCTCGTTGACTCAGAGCATCAAGTCTCACCGGAAGTGGCTTTTCAGTCCGTTTACCAGTTGTCAAGTCAGAGGAACCAAATTTCGTATTCTGACCACAACGGAAGCGATCGGAATTCGATTGCGCAATCCACAGTTGTGTACTCAGAAGAAATTTGTTCAAGCCCTACGGTTACTATGCCCCCCCTCCTCGTTACCAAGTTGACACCTTCGGAGGTCAATTTTGTCACCTAATTGTCCTCCAATTCACAACCACCTGACTAATTGATATCGACCTTGCTAGCTTGACAACCACCATGAAAGTCTGTCTGAATGTGAAGGCTGCGATCAAATGTGGGTGATGTTCAACTTGAAATTAACCCAATCTTCGACTACTCATCAGTAACCATGATGACATAAAATGTTATGTAATTGGTTCGATAATGAATAACCGAAAACAGACTGTTCGCCAAAGTAACTTCTACTTCGACTGAACTCATGAGGGCTATTCGAAACGTTGATGATGAATTATCGAAAACAACTGTTCGTCACTGTTTTCTTCTATGAGTCAATGGGAATTTTCGCGACAAACTTGAACAGACAGATTATTGCAGTTAACTCCCTTATCACAATGCGACTGGATAGTCACCTGTGTTTTTGACAATAAACGGATTCGGGACAAAGCAAGAACGCTCCTAGCATGGGTGGGTATCGCACAATGATCGACGCTTTCGCATATAGGCTCAAAACATCCATGTAGTCATTCAGAATAAGGACAAGTTAATGAACACGTTTTCGAAAAATTCATCATCAGATCATTACATTTCTAAGGGGTATATAATGAGTGTTGACGAAAGCATGAGAAAAACACACGTACAGTTGGACAACGAGAAGGCAACCAAGCCAATCCTATTCACCAATATAGTGATTTGGACAGTCTGCCATTGTTAACTCAGGAAGAGTGGAATTTGCGTCCGTGGGTAGGCAAATAGTTGGCCAACGAAGTTCAAGAGTTTGTATGAACTTATAACATAACACAGAATGATGTACTCGGATGACGATGAATTCAGCCGTCGTTAGGTATCGACGTTGTATTGACCTTGGCCGCTGTCTGAGAGCTGTGCGAACGATACGAAAAGACTGACTAGGGTTCACGTTGTGATCCGTATCTGCCAGATGTTTTACGATGGCGTTAGTTATTAATTTTTTTTACTTCGTTTCTGAGCCAAGTTAGATGATACTTGTTTATGTGCTTACCAAGCTATTTATTGCTAAAAATGGTTGAAAGATCACCACGTCCTGTGGGTGATCGAGTGGACAAGAAACATATGTTCGTCAACCTATCATTCAAAGGCCATCTAGCAGCAGATTTTCTACAGAGAACCTTACCGGCTGTTAGCACGTGATGGACACTTGAGTGGCGAGCCCACCTAACCAATTATCGAGATCCAAAACGGTCACTATGTCATCGTCGTTTTTACTTACAACATCCCTAGTAATGATGGTTTCGATGGTCTCTTCTACTAAATGATTTTCACCTAATTATTTGGACATTTTTCGGATTGATTTAATGGCTGATGTCTGACGTATAAATAGTCAGTGAGGAGTTTGAGGCCATGACTCGATATCCGACATTATCTCGAGGTGGCTTCATAATCAGCATTCGATATTCTCTTGTATTGGTTTACAGTTCTCATTCACGTTTCCCAAGCTAAACCTGTTGACAAACCCCATATCATATTTTGTATATGCAACTACCAGTTTTATTAGGCTGTTCTGAGCCCGTAAGGCGTTGGGAATAGGCACATTTTCCAAAAATCCGCCAACTGCCGAGAACGTTGGGTTTTTAATTTTTTTCGCAATTTGAAAACAAGCCATTATATGATTTCCAATTTAGTCGACCGCACCTGTTTGGTCTGTTGAGCGACTTAGCCCCGTCGTCATTAAAACATAAATTGAGCGACTGTACACCAGTGTTTCGATCTCTGATTGAACAACAAATGAAGCTGTCTTGCCCTATTTGTTGGGTGATTCTAAGTTGTCAGAGCTATGTTTCAATATATGTGCTCTTCGGTTCGCGGCTTACCGTGATACTGTGTGTTTCTTCCGCGATCGCGATACTGTTCGTGCTCTTCTGTATTCGCTCTTGCCCGTTTCCCCCAACGGCCATAATATAATGATCCAAGATTAATAGCAGTGGTATCCTTTTCGAGAAAAAAAACTCCAATGCCAAGTTTAGTTAAAAGCTTGACTGGCTTATGACATTTTTTTCTTCTGTGAAATAGCGGCTGGGCTTTTCTATCTCCCTGGACATAGAGCACCAAGATAATAACTCCTTGTAGCTGAATTTTGATAATAAGCCGAGTTACCACCCAGTCACCTCATTTATTGGTGGTTTTGTATTTCTTTAGGGTCAAGTGGGACAATTAGTTGACTAGACCGACATAAATCCACTTTTAGCACATCCGTGGTCTCAAGATAAATGATGGGTCCGAGGTGCTGCTTACTCCATGCTAAATCTGTTGGTTTTAATGAGTCGGTTTCGGTAGTGCAAGAAGGATTCTAATCAATCTTGCACGATGAACGAAGAGGTATCACTCCCCACAGTGCCATCAGATTTTCAGCAGTTTGCCAAATCAATTCAAAAAGCTTACGCTTTAGGGCTTTCCACACAAACATGAGTCAAAACAGGGTATACTGGAGGCCACATAACTAGCCCACGTTCGTAGAAATATAACCCTAGACTCATGTAAACATGTATAGATAATAGGTCATTGTTACCAACGCACCACTTTCGGAACAATGCGCTGATTGATATAGTTTTCGTTATAATTACTCTGAACTTGTCATTACTCTATTCAAGGAGCTCGCGAACGAGAAATGACCCCTCACCAACAAACGTTCTTACCGATCACCCGCAAATGGTTCACAGATTATAAATACGTTTAAAACACATTCTAACGTATAGCATACCTGCGTCGTTAATTGATCCGTTGGCCGTAGAAGGTGTAATCAGTTTCACGTAATCTGCAGGAAACCAACCATACTGACGTACACGACCGCGTTGCTGACCAGATTAAGAGAATGAAAACGGAATAGAAGCATTAGAGAGACTTGAGAACAGATGTGATGAGGACAGTTTTAAAGCGGAAAAAAAAACAGAAAGACAAGCGATTGATCGACAAACTTGTTTCAAAGACAATGGCGAAGAAATGTTTTGAGGTCAGACTAACGAGGTAACTGATGAAGAACGTTACCAGTCAATGATACATCTACTCCAGGATGTTAGCATTTCATTTTATCTCGGCAGAAGCACACCGAAAACAAGCACACTAAGGAGAGTAGGTTCGCGAATAGCCGGTGAACTAGCCTAGTGAATAAAATCCACTAAAATCTTGGTCATAGCAAGAACGCGCTACTGACGAGCTCTAAAAAGAGCGAAAATTGAGTTCAGGGTTTCCTTTTAAAACGTGCCGGTTGGAAGTGAAAGTTATGATCAAATGTGGATAATATGCAAATAACATTTAACAAACTGACTACTTACTGGCGAAATTAGTTGACAAATTCTAAAGCAAGCTAATGGTTCATATCAACTACGTTTGTGTACGTGTAGGGTCGATCAATATTGTCTGACCAACATAAAATCACTAAATACAGCAGTCAGGTTGAAGCATCAAGAGGACACAGTAAACAAACGGTTGGGTCAACACAGTGATCTATAGATTGGACATGTAGAACGATGCCAAGCTTCTTGTTCTCAGACTGTTCAATCGAGTGTATTAGCGATTCGATCAACTACCGGGATATGCGCACATCCATGCGTCGACGTAACCTTCGATTCGGCATGACGACAAGCGAACCGACAGATAGACGGAAAGACAGAACGGTTTGTCGAATTGCATGCTAGCGAAACCGATTCACTGGGATGACGATAACGTGTGCAGGTGGATGCGTGTATTGTGCGTGATTTGATGTAGATTGTATTTGACTACAAACGGAAGTGAGCAAGTAGTCTCAGTCGAATAGTAATTTGTGGGGAAGCTCATTCTCAAAGGAGGAAGGCTACGCACAGAGTAATTAGCTCTTAACGTCAATAAACTTTTGCGGGCGGCCGTTTTCTGCTTGCAGGCAATCATTGATAGAGACTGCCCCAACACATTTGTAGGAAATAGGAAGCAAGCCACGTAGTTGGTTAACTGACACGGAACTTGAAAACCGTACATACAGTACACTCACAGTTGACACACGGTTACTTATGTGATTAACGGTTCCATGAATGGCAGTTTGTCATTAGATTCGACGACGACAGCTGACAGGTTTGAGATGATAGTTCGTAGTAAAAAGGAATGTTGGTAATCTCAAAACCACAACCCAACGTGCATTCAACAAAGAAACAGACAGTAGTACCATAAAACACACGAAGTTAATTTCAGACATTAGAAAGAAATAATACCTCGTTTTGCAAGATGATTGAACAACGCAAGACGCACAAAATGTGGATTCTATCACAAAGAAGAACACGGGAAAGGTGCAAAAAACTGATTAATCAAGTGAATGGATGATATAATACTCTTCAAATCAGAAACACCAGTTGTCAGAAAATGAAAGATTAAAAAAAATAATTAACTAAAAGAGCTCAGAATGATACGTAAGTATATGATGTGTAAAAATAAAATGAACGCAAAATATGTTCCCAAGCGGCCTTATTCTAATATTTTTTGATCGAAATAAACGAGGAATAAAAATCGCACAGACTTCCAAATTGTCAAACGAACACAATCGAAAAACCCAATTGTGAATGGGTGCACAGAAGAACATAAAGACCAAACACGAACTGAACTGTGTTGGTAACCAAAACTTGAAAATTAATCCGAAGTTGAACTCAACACAACACAACTACCGTTTATCGTACTGTCGGGGGTCTAATCTCTAAGAATAACACCACTGTAATGACAACCCATAACTCTGATAAGCGCTTAATGGAACATATCGTATAAATGAAATTTGTGAACGTTTCCTCAGCGCATTCAAGTTGATACTTGATACTGCTTTGATAAGACCAAATAACTAACACATATAAAGCAATCAACCTAGACGAACACGCAAAATAAAAGCAAGCTAACACATTATGTAAGTGAAGTGAATCACAATCAAGCGATTTGACTTGATCAGTCACCGGAAACAAGGACGAGAAGAGAATGGCGCGCGCGTACGTAAACCCGTAAAGCAGTGAGAAGAAATCAAGCATAAAAAGAAGAGAGTGTAATTGTGACAATGTTAACCGAACGTTTCTGAGACATGACAAAAAAAATCAAGTAAATAAGTAACTTGTAGGCAAATCAGTAGGCAAAACCAAATCAGATCAAGACAAGTGACGGTTGGTATCGGACTGTCGGGATACAGAGAGAGAGAGAGGGTAGACAAAGTGAAGCAGTAGGTGGAAGGGGATAGGGACAATGAGAGGAAGATGTAGGTTAATTAACACATATATTGTGAGTTTGTAGGTGTGTTGAAAATTCATCAAGTGAAGAGTGACACACACACACAGACGGGGTCCAAAGCAAACCACATTAACATAAGCGTTGGGAGTAGTACGTTTATTGTATCCAATTTCATTATGGGTTATTGTCAGCGAATTTACCCGAAGAAAAAGTTGGTATCGTGGAGGAGCAAGAAACAAAAAAAAGACTGACTGTCCGTGGGCTGTAGAACATACAACCTAGCGATCCCAGTAAACGAACAAACGTGAATAGATACTTGTTTCAAATGCGGGCAACTTAACGTGAGAATGGAGAAGTAATTTTAAATTTACACTATTCACAGTTCGTCGGAGGTTTTGCATTTAGATAGCTGCGTTTTGAAAAGAGGCACAAGACTCGTTTTTTTCATGTAAGAGCTCAGCAGTAGTGCACATTGATGACACGATCGAGAGGTGAACTTTGGTCACTCTCTCGTAAGCAGACAGTCACGTTAACAACTTCACCATTAATATCATACTGGGCATAGCCACCTTCGACTGCGAATAACGATCACGCAGCTAGATCATTTCGATAGGAGACACAATTCGATAAACCCTGCGATTAGGACTTTTCAATCTGGTCGAAATATTCCATTTCACCAAATCGCACGAGTATTATTTCAGAATACTGACTGCTGGGCAGTCGGGGGGATTTAGGCCGAAAACCATTCACATTTTGATCCAGACGAACTTTCTAGTTAACACTTTTTAAAAAAGAAGCAATAGGTCTAAGGTTTATTCCTGTCAGAGCTCTTTAAAAACAAATTGTTGCGTCACGGACTGGCCATCAGTTGGCAAAAGGTGCTGAGGCAATCAGTTTGGTTGCCATAGCAGTGAAACCGTCTACCCCACTTTGATTGTACCTACCTATGTGACGTTCGTTTATTCCATTGTTTTGTCGTCATACCATAAATTCATATAATTGAATCTTTTATGTAATCGACTGATGAGAATAAACGAAATGCTTACACCTCGAAATGTGTGTTCTTGCTGCTGTGACGAAAATATAAAAAAAATTAACAAAGCCCCTTTCACTCATAGTGTCGTGAAAAAAGTTTAAGATTGCAACTGTTTATAGTCCAGAAAACAAGCTCACAAAAATACGCTTTACAAATTCACAAAACTATAAATTCGTTGATACAGAAGGGATCCAAGTGCATGCAAACCTCGAGTATCGGCTGAAATCGAGGCACCTATAGGGATCAATGCTCCAATAAATGGACTACAATATCATGCTGGAGGCTTGGACGTTTCGCAAGTTAACCCAATTGTTTACACAACCTGTTGTGACATGTACAGTTCAAGTCTAAAAAATTGATTACTATGATAGAATTTTTGCAAACAGTTAGGACGACTATTAAACTATCAAACTGGAGTACTGATATGTGGAGCGCAGCAAGCCCAGATCCCAATGCGATCTTCTGTTTTAGTTAAGCAGAGCACGAGTTGTGTAAGGGGATTTGAACACGTAGATACATGTTCGAATCCGGTGAAAATTCGCAGCTTACACATTGGGGTCTTTTCCAAAGCAAAATATTTGGTCAAAGACTGCAGAACTTTATGGTAGTGAGTAGTTTTGTGGTATAGCGATGGTTTGTTGTGGTGCACACAGCAATGCAACTATCTAAAATTTGACAGCCGGTGTTATGCTTTCTGTCATAAAGTACTGTAGTGACGGCGAAGGACGTTTCACTTGCGGCTAGGCATCCATTACAAGATATGTGAAACTACACAACGACGAACGCTAACACCACGTTACATGACTGACGTGTATCCACATCCTTGACAGTAGTGTAACGGTAGTCTCTTTGGTGACATGTCTTACACTGTGCAAACAGACGTTTTAAACAGTCGCTTCCAGTTGTCAGTCTTCCTGCCATTGTAACCTGCCCTTTGGTTTTCGCGCATTTAAGTCGTACAACACTACTCATAAGTGAAGCTGAATGTTATACAACATTACAACTCTGAAAGGTTTTGTACAAATAGTAAAATCAACTAAAGCAGCATCATGTCATGTCGTTGCGAAGGGGAAAAGTATCCTCAATCAGGACAATCGATAAAAACAACATGAAGCAGTGACAACAAAGCAACAAGACATCCGCTCAGACTAGCCTGCTCCGTGACCGACCACGAAAAAGTATATGCGCTCAGTAGTCATCACAACCGGTTTATATTGAACTGTTCACGGTTCTGCTCACAAACCTCAGACTCGATGTGAGTATGAATGAATATGATTGCAGCAAAACCAATAGGACTAGTTACACGAACATAGCTGTCTGGAAAATAAAACTACCAAATATTAACAAAATGTGAGATTTCTGGAACACAATACGCTGAGTTCAGTCATGCCGATGAATAAAAAGGAAAACCGTGTGAATTCGGTGAAGGGGAAAGATGTAACGCAATCACCAGAAAAATAATCAACCCTTATAGAAATCAACACGGAAGGTCTTCAGTCGGTGTGAAATGGTTCATCATTTGCTGGCATTGACTAATTACATGGGAGGAGATGTGTAAATATAAGGAAAAAATGTCGAAACCGCAATATTCGCGTACACCTGCAGATAAACACACACTCGGAAAACTCTGCCTTCAGTCACTTTTTGTAGTCTGTAGATCATAACAGTAGTATACTGATGAGTAGTAGGGGAGTTGGTTAATTTCAAGTTGAACATTACTCACAATTAATCGCAGCCGTCGCATTTCAATAGACATTCCATTTGACCCCTTTCGAAAAGACGCACTAGACTCGAGTTTCGCTCTCGTTAGAGCTCGTCAGTAGTGCATATCCTTATCACGGCCGGGACTGGAACTCTAGCCACGCTTTCGTGAGGCAACCGTGTTGACTACTACGTCACTTACCTGACATTAAGCATGACCGAATTATCATATGTGAACGCTCAACTACTTGCCTCATGAAAGCGTTACCAGAGTTCTAGTCCCGGCAGTGGCAGAGGTATACACTACTGAAGAACTCTAACAAGAGCGAAACTCGAGTCTAGTGCTTCTTTTCATAGCAGTGGTGTTTCTGAAAGTGGGCGATATCGCCCTCCGGTGGCGACATGAGAATATAAGATGACGACGATGGGAAAATGGGGGGGGACAACAAAAGGCGCCTCAAATATTTGAATATGAAGACCTAGAATTGTCTCAGAGTAGCCTGGTCGAGTAGAATGGTGGGTACGGCATATGACCAAAGTTGAAAAACCCGAGCTAACGTTAGGATGACCAGGGTGGGTGTCTCGTATATGTTGAGGTGTGTGTGCAGATTTCGACGGATAAAATTGTGGTCATATGCGCCATAAACATTCCAGGGTCCTAAATTTCTATGGAAGCATCATGGGATCGAGTGGAAGTAGTCTGTCTCAGAATAGTATTCTGCCTCATCCTGATGAACTGATTTGAATGCCCTAGGTTCAGTCATCGCATCGATTTTACCAAACAAATATAACTTTATACAGAATTACACTGAATAGTCTGTTTAGCTGTCACCTGTTTGATTGTAGTGTTCATAAAGTGCACACTGCGTGAAGGTAAAGATGATGTCATTTTTAACAAGCAGTGGGGTGATGAGGGGAACAGGCTTAAGAAACACTAAGCTAGAGCGGCAAGTTTCCGTGCGATACTTCAAACAATTGTGGTAGGTCAGAATGTTCGAAAATGTTCCCGCATTGGCTTTACTTTACTTCGCTTTGAACATACACATATCAAACAAGCCAATTCTGTCGTGTGAACAGAATGAAAGAAGGAAATGAGAATCGCGCTATCTCACCTGAAGTTCGCCCTCCCACCAACCTTTGTTCGATCGCTTGCGTAACTGAACAACCTGACCGGGTTGGAGAGACAGTTGACCAGGTGCTGTGGCCGTGTAAGGAGCAATAACTCGAGCGAATTCCGGTTTGGTAGCCGTCGTCACACTGGTTGTAGGATTACTGATGGAAGGGGGCTGATCGACAGGACTGGAAGAGGCAACTTCTACTTCTGAGGATGCAACGACATTTGCCAGGGGCTCTGTAGGTAATGGATTTGGCTGTCCATAAAAAGGAAGAGAAGAATACATTTTTAAATGGACCATAAATAAGGCTGCTAACATGTAGGGAATCTGAAATGAATATCTGGATTATCGTAAGTTGGTCTCCATTCACAATGGAATGCAGCGTGCATATTCAGACACCCACCAATCAATTGATCAACCAGTAGTTAAACAAGCATTTGGTTATTCGTCTGTACAATGAGCAATATTGAGAACGTTCATAGAGATCGATAACTGCAGCTTAAATGATAAGTTCTGGTAGCCACGGTAGTAAATGGAGTCAACAGAACGCTCATTACACCTTTTCTTCAGAATCATAGCAGTTGTTACTGAACGTTCAAGTGTGATGATCTAACAGTGTTTATTGAGAGGTCAAAGGGGAGACGGCCAATCCACATTCGACTTGCACAAATGAGGGTCGTAGGTTAACTCTCGACCTAAACAAGTATAATGGTCTTTTCGAGAGCTGATGCAGCCAGCGAAAATTAGTCGTTCCGGGAGACATCTTTTGAGCGAGGGCATGATCAAATCAATGCCTCTGCAATACGCAGAACGCCGATAAGAAGCATACGTTATTTTACAGAAAGAAGTTCGACATGCCCGCTTGTTTCGCGTTGCATATCATGCAACTGATACTGCAGTGTTTCTAAAGGTTCACGCCGTTGTTCGTGACAATCGAACAAAACTCCTATTCCTTCCAACAGTAACGGACTAGTTTGTACAGGAATCCTCATTTTATCTCGGAGATATCTTTGGAGTAACTTGCAAAGTGGTTTATTTGTCGCGGAGTACGCAATACTCCCATTTAACAAGACCGTTTCGAGCTGCATCTTCCAAGTTCCATCGCGTTTTGATTACACTTGATCTCTTCAAGAAGTCGAAGACTTTTGTTCTACCAACGCTAAACAGATGAGTAGACTCTTCCGAAGTTGGACCCGCTGCGTTGTTTACGGAACAGAAATATTTTCTTCGGCGTTTCGTTCATATTAATTCTGTTCTGTGTATCAACGTCAGCGTTATCAGTCCGTACAGTGCTTCACAGGCTAAGTGAACAATCTAGGTGTTTCAATCTCGAGGTCTGGCACTAAGCGTATGCAATCGGAGTTACAGGATGTTGGTTTTGCGTGGGCCTTGTGTCCAGATTATCAATAATTTGTCACGCAGCAAGTGCGAAATGTATTATATAAATAAGTTTAGGTCAAATCACTGCGTACCCATGGGCTACAAGTAACTTCATGGGGGGGAATAACAATCCATGTCCACAATCTACTGTTGATCGTGGCCTAAATAATAGCAAACACCAGCGGCATTGGTCGAGTAGAATGGTGGGTACGGCATATGACCAAAGTTGAAAAACCCGAGCTAACGTTAGGATGATCAGGGTGGGTGTTTCGTATATGTTGGGATGTGTGTGTGCAGATTTTAACGGATAAAATTGTGGTCATATGTGCCATAAACATTCCAGGGTCTTAAATTTCTATGGAAGCATCATGGGATCGAGTGGAAGTAGTTTAGTTGAGCCAGTGACCCCTCTTGAGGAGAAGATTATCGTACATACTTCTGCCGATGGGTCACAAGTACAACGACGTTCGAATGTGTAATGCTTATAATTCTGAAATAGGCCAGTCAGAAAAGTTGAACTGTACAAGAGTAGCGCATAACTTGCAACGTACACGAAATAATGTTCCGAAGATGGCAAACATCGAGATTAGCAAACATCCATTTTATTTTAGAAACACTAACCCAATAAATGCGGCTTGTTATTTATGGCATTGATAACAGACAAAACTGTACAAATTACACGAAGACAGACATCCAACTCTTTCACTCTAATGATCGTGTACTTATGTGTGCACCGTAATTGATAACCAACACTTAGCAGTCGAATGGTGTACGATATTACGCAACGAAATACGAAACAAAATTAAATTATGCAAACTATACATTGCAAAAAGCACCTTTAACCAATCAAGTTGACGGTCACAACAAATAAGCGGGAGAGAGAGAGCGAGAAGTGTACCGATGTGCACAGAAAGTGTAATACAATGACACGCAGTGTCAGAGTCCTCTAACAGTGCAATAGGTCGATCAAAATTGACTGACTGTAACATACGTTTATAAGTCAAATTATGCGACTAAATGCAGCATAAACAAATTGCCAGGTAAACAACTGCGTTAGTTCACGAACGGCGGTAAGTACGAAGATGACAAAGCGGGACGCCCTGCTGCCGAGGCATTAATGCCTGATCTCAGATTATAAGCGTGAAGGATGCTTATACACCAAGTAAATTTTTTTTTAAAGCAGAAATACAAAGGATGTATTCAACTGATGAAAACTTCTACAAAACTAACTCGATAAAGTAAGATAACATACAAGCGTTGAATATTCCCTAACTAATTAGAAAAAAACGATAGGCGACAGAGGATTCACAGTATGACGTAACAGTAATCAATCCACAGACATTTGTGAATATGATGGAGGCTAACTGACCCAAGCAACTTGATTTGTCGTGTCAGTCGATTTGGGTTCCGCGCTGTGACCCGTAACGGAACGAGCCTCCTGAAAACAATGAATAAGATGAGTCAGCCACAGAAATTACAGAAACAAGGAAGTTTGGAAATAGCATCTCTGAAGTGGTGTTAGCAAACTTTTTTGTGTCGGTGTTTTAACAAGTAACAACTTGTGGTTGGAGCTACAGAGTTTGAGGAGACTATTACTTCGGGAGTTAGCTTTCGCATATAGTTGGCCGGAAATAGTCCAGATTGTTTAGTTCGGACGCACACTCCCTCCCACCATTCGTCACGAACGGTGTACACATGAACGACATCGTTGACAGCCAAATTTAAGTCACCCACCACAGTCGATTCGAACGGATAGAGTGCGATACAGGAAAACAACGGATCGGCGAAGTTTGCTCGACCGGGAGTCCCAGTCCCGGACGGTTCACCAGAGCATGGTTGCGAGACCGTGGCTGGAGCGGAATCCTTTGACGGGGATGGACCAGATACGCTAGGTAATATCGAAAGAGAACAGTAGATACTTCACTAGATTCATGAAAGTACACATTGATTAAGATTTTGATCAACCTTTCACAGATTCACTAATACGATTTGCTTACCGGTAGAAAATCTAATAAATCAATGTCTACTACACGGAACTCAAGTTAACTATGGATAGAACGACTCGCGGTTGCCAACGTCAAGATACACAGACATTCCGATATATAT
>JTDE01002358.1:62477-75243 GCA_014338405.1 Paragonimus skrjabini miyazakii | reverse complement strand
TACGGTCCTATAGCTGTGTAGATATCAATTATGTGTGTAAATGGCAGCCACGAACGAAATGTTACTCCGAATAACAGTGGTCGTTCATTGAGGAAGGTGATAAGCAATCATGGTAGGCAGCGGGATTTTTAAAGAGGCGTTTAAAAGACGCGGCGAAACAATGACTATTTCAAAAGAGCCCTGAGGCGACACTTTGAAATGCCATACTGTAAACGTCCATCAAAAAGGTAGGAGGGAGAAAAAAGTCAACTAGGCAACATTCTAAAGAGGATATTTCGAGTGAACCCTGCGCCCGAAAATAAAACTAAGCATCAGCTCAATGCGGTATCATATTTCGAAGTCGATCTATGATAGATTCAAACCGTCAACACGCGTCGCCTTTCAGCGGCTGTCCGGGAGCTAGTTGATCTGATTATGTGACAAGACAAGGACCCAATCAAACGGAATTATCCAACTTGGTTTAGTAGAGCTCAATCGACGACATCCAGAGTTCTGTTCGGGTGCGCTCTGTCAACAAGGGCCACCAATCAAGCGTCTTAAGTGTTTAATCGTAAACCTCGTAGATCTTCAATTACGCAACCGGGTCTACTGTGCACATCTGAGGCTATCACTCTCCCCGTATACTGAAACCCAAATAGTGTGTAAAAAATACGCTCGATCGTCAGCAGTCGAACTTCAGACAGACACAAACACATCCCGTGTTGGAACATTTCAATCACTCCACATTCCCTACAGCTAGTGGCCAACTGTCTGACTTTCGTCGGATTCTGTCACGACCGCTGAACACTACCCTGTTGATCATTGTGATTCATTCACTCCATCATCTTCGTGTGTGATGCTCAACGTGAATATGACCTACTTGATGACTGACAGTGGAGCAATAAAAAGTGAAATTACTGGAAAAATGCATTCATGTGAATCGACTGTTCTGATGATATGGCTCCATTTGACTAGAATGAAATTAGATAACGATCGCCCAGGTGCCTAAATATCAGAGAGTTATGTGGCCACGAAATCAACAAAAAGACTGTTGACTTAACTGAACACGGAGAAGTCAGTACCTACTTGAAATGGGTGAACACCGAGTTTGTAAAGGAGAGGTTTGTTCAGACATCCAGGCGACTTGATAACAATTCGTGTTTATTATAAATAAAAAGGCATACCACCAGTCGTAAAAGAGAACCATCAGACGAGTTCGTCCAAAATTCGGGTCAATGTATGACAGTCGTGCTGATTTGGTGTATGCAAACGCGCGTTCACGTGATTCGATTTCAGACATCCCGGAAAAACGCTCGCGACTATCGAAACTTTAAAACAACAACACGTACTGATCAAGTCTAAAAAGGGAGACGAAATATGTCTTCTGATCAATCAGGATAAACCAGATTGTGACTCTAATGACATTGGCAACGTTGAGGTGTACAAGCCACAGACACAACGAGCTACTAGCCTAAAGTCAAGTAGGAGAAATCAAAGAAACACATCCAAACGGACTTACTTGGCATTCGCTTTGTGCACTCCAAAGGGATCAAAAGGGTCTATTTTTCCTGTGACTCGTTTACGGACATAGGATTCTGGAAATAAGCCTTTGTTCCCATTCACTTCACCGTAGAGCCATTCGGCAGCCACTTTTACAGGAGGGTTTACATAAACCTTTGAGAAGCAGAAAGTGACAGTGAGATTAACCAGAATGTGATAGGAACAGAAACGAAGCAGTTAGCATTGAAGATTTAAAAAGTTCGACAGTGTTTATGATTACGACAGATGCGTATGCAGATGCTGGAACCACGTGCAACGGTGATAATGTTGAAATAATGAAAAAAAAAATAGCTGGGCAAGAGAAAAGTCAATGGAATCTTTCTTGGAAAACAGAATATGAAAAAATATTAGACCGCACGATTGAGTACTTTCCAAATTTCGCTAATCCTGATCAAGCACATAATGCAATGCTGTTGTCAGAGTCAAATCTGACTAATGAAGTGTAAATGTAAGACCACACATGGTTGGCGGCATTCGAAACGGATTAGCCTGTCACAGTGACCGAAGTCAAGGGACGCCTGCGCTTTAAACCCTCACCCTAAGTGGCTTGCGCTACACCATTTGCGATTCGACTCACACCACATATCCGGTGTAAACCCGAAGGAATAAGATCAGTAGGTGAAGACTACACACACAACCAACGAAGTCGATTGATTGTGACGACAATTTTAGATGATGACCGTATTTTTCTGTTAGCATAGGGGTTGCTTACCATCTGTGAATAATGACAACCTCAGTAAACTGAGACACTTGCTGGTTTGTAATGGTCATGATCCTGAACAAAAGATACGGTCGTTCATGTTGTCGAAGATGTGTAATCTACCGAAATTCAACTAGTATGAAGCAGTGCTGAGAACGATACTGTGATTGATTCATTCGACCCAGCACTGATTTGCAAAATAGCTCGGCAGCATTGTATAAACCTGTCAGTTACTGATTACACCATAGAAGCAGGGTTTGAGATGGTGAACTTGTTAGAGGAAATGAACGTTGGCCAACGACACCTGGCGATTGAGAATGTTAGTCACCTGGTCTGTAACAGTCTATGAATGTGTTCTTTTTTCTTTCTTAGATGAAGTACGCCACCCTGTTCCGAAAGTGTTGTCGATATTGTATCACTCTTACAAACATTGCCCTCAAACTCGACCCCCGCCCCTCGTCCGGAGAATTTTTCTCTGTTGTGTACTTATATCGCAATTTACAACTTCATTGTCCTAGTCAATAAACCGCGATTTTGAGACCAAGAATTTTCGCCTACATAATATTTACACGGTGAAGATAGATTGGGACAATAAACCCCAAAGAAAGAGGTGCTACACCAATACAATAAAAGAAAAAATTACGAACGCACATGAACCTGAATGACTCACTAGGCTATAACAGTAACCAGATGTCAAAATATTGCATAGTTGTTGCGCTACAACGTCCTCTTCTGCCAAGAACTGTGTCCTCAGCCTTTCACAGCTTACGTGAACCGGTCGATTCTATTGACTGTGAATGGTTCCAGAGAACACCGAGGGTTGCGGAATCTGACGTTAACAAGATACCATAACCCTCATTAACTGAAGACAAAGCCGCATTGTTTATTTGGGAAGCATAAATCGTGGTTCGGTTAACTCTGTTTCTATTCTCTGTTGAAAAATCAGTGCGGTATGTGCCAGATAACTGGTCGTCTGGTAACCGTTTTTCATCCGTCAACGGCAACAGACACATTGACTGGAATGACTCCTAGGCGGCACTATGTATTGTCTTGGAAATTTCGTTGTATCTCACCAGGTGCATACTGCAATGCTGATGTTAGAATAACAGGGTGAAACAAAATTAGTTGAAAGATGATACAAGTTAATGCAGACAGTTTGCATTGTCGACCATATCTTTCTGTTAGCAGAGAGGTGACTGCTGTTTGTAGCAATCTCAGCGAATTGAAGTGTTCATAAAGTATTGGTTGCACAAACCTCCTTAAAAGTGTTGGCCGTGTTGACTTGTTGTCCAGAGTTCAGTGCGTGACGCGCAATCAAATAGGATGACTGCTTGCATTTCATTGGTCGCGCAACATCAGTTTCTGAGGCCAGTTAAACGTATGTTTAGCCAAAGTTGGAACCTGTTCAGCTACTCGATTGCTTAACTGCCCATCTGTCCGGCTCACACAGGTGACCTGACGACCATATTGAAATTGTTGTACGCGATGAAATTTGGCGTACAGATGTGCTGAAACTTTTGTTGGAGGGATTGGTATGCAGCTGGTTAGATAAAGTTTTGTGACGATGGCCGCGTAGGATACTCGATTGACTGCGAATAGAAGTCGTCGACTTATATGCTTCATCATATCACTTTTATTGTAGCGAAAAGGCGTCCAATAAAGCACAATCTTTATTGTCCAACACGCTAGTTCACATGTTACGCGTGCTCTCGCGTGTATGAGTCAGCATTCCAGTCCACAACACCCCCAGGTTTCCGTTCACGCGTCGTGTGCACTTCTGCCCGGTTTAGGTGTGTGATCGGCGCCGTCTATCGGGGGGTTTTCCGCCTACCATTCTTCGTCCATTGGTCCGATTCCGTTGAGCGATGGCTCGTCCGGTCGCTCGTGTTGTTCTCCATCTATCCACAATGGGCTTTGATCATATTCCACGGTGGTGTCGAGATATTCCCCCGAGTGTTGGAATAATCGAGCCTTCGATTTCGTCGTCCATTCTATTTTGCCTGCCATGTCTCGCCCGTCGGTCCGATCCGGTCGAGCGATGACTCATCTGACTGCCCCCGTTGTCCGCCATCCGATCATTGAGGGTTTGTAGACGTGCCTGCTTTCCGCGTTGAGGTACTCCGCCGAATGTTTGAATACTCGCACCTCCGGCCTGGCAATCCACCACACTATGAGTCAGCCATAGAGAGACGCCCCGTTTACACACGTTTATTTTCTCCTGTTGCGTTATCGTCAGGCTTACTGTGCGTTTGACTGAATGTACGGAAGATCATTCAATCGCGATGCTGTAATCCCGTGTGTAATGTACGTTTGAAACATATCTTCCTGGAACGAACCAGATTATTTTTGTTCTGAACTGGTGTTAAGTTGTTAACACCCAAACCCTGACGTGTCTACACAGTCTTTCTATAAACCATTTTTCTCCGTTACATCATCTGATCATCGCGTCATAAGGATGTTTAGAAAGACTATAGATTGACCAACCTCATGTTGGACTAGAAGTGATGTATTTAAATACATTTGACGTACAATTTATTGGTAATACGTCATTGAGTACAAACTTTACGTCTTCAATACGGGTGATGATTATGAACCGAGTGATCTATGTATCGACTTCAGCCAGGATCGAATGAATCCCCCATTTCTACGCTACTTGTTTAACTTTAGAAAAAGAGGCTCAATTTTTGAAATACTCAGGAGAAACAGCTTTCTAGTTCCATAAAAGGCAACCCAATTCGTGATTTTTCCAGCGGTTCTTTGACAATCACCTCCAGAGTAAAGTAAATGTTAACGTGGATCGACCCACCAATCAGCGCGACAGTGATGGCAAATATGTCATAAGAAGACAGAACTGAATGAGAGTAACCAGAAGAACCACCACCGTTATGGATGTGCGAACGTTATTGACTGCAGTAAGTGGCAATGTAGAGTAGCATTCTTAACCAAGGACTGAAATGACCACCAACCCAATATGGCAGACGATACCGTATTTCACGGAACAGTTGAGAATTTCATAATTCACGATCACGTGCTGCTTGACCACTTCGTGGTTTTACCCTCCATTTGGCGATCCCAGTGAAGTGAGCGGTCAACCGGCACACGAAACACCATATGCAACCATCGCAAGCATTATTTATTTGACCCATTGATCGCATATTCAAAGTATGGAAGCAGCCGGTAGCAGACGGCAGCATTATTCAAGCGGAAACCCTGCTTGATTGAGGGTAAACGACAGAGGAAACGATGGTCAGACACTGCAAGTCTGTTCAAATCCTTTTCATAAATAGGACACATTTCTGAACCGTAGGGCATAATTCACTTAAATGACAACCACCTACCGTTTTGACACCATAGCTAGAAAAGAATACTAGGATCAACACGTGATTTCGTTATTCCTGCTGACATCTAATCAGCGAGACTGGAAGCTGACGGCTACTTAAGTATGTGAAATACCTCACCCTCTCAAACGAACCGCTTGTAAGAACTCTCCAATTTGAAATCACAGAAAACACAACCTGGTTGATCGAAGGCGATTGAACGTTTACATATGATCCAGTCGTGCCTAATATTATGATGGACTATCAGGCAGGAGGTGCGAGTATTCCAAATCTCGGCGGAATACCCCAACACAGGGGAGGTGCATTCAAAACCCCACAGCGAGTGGATCGAGGACGGCGTGGGCAACCGGATGAGTCATCGCTCGACTGGGTCGGACCAACGGGTGAGACATAGCGGGCGAAATAGGATGGATGACTAAATCGGAGGCGCGATTATCCCAACATTCAAAGGAATATCTCGACATGGTCGTGGAGTACGGTCAAAGTCCACAGTGGATAGATGGAGGACAACACGAGCGACTGGACGAGCCATCGCTCAACCAAATCGGACCAACGGACGTAGACGGAAACCCCCCGGATAGAGGGCGCCGATTAAACACATAAACCGGGCAGAAGTGCACACAATGTGTGGACTGGAATTGTGATTCAAAATCGCGAGCGCGCGTGTGACATGGTAAATAGCGAGTTGGACAGTGAAGATTGTGCTTTATTGGACGCCTTTTCGCTATAACATGAATTCAGTGGCGCAACGGTAAACCCCGATGCATCAGGAGAGCGTGGCCGAAGTTCTAGTTTCGGCTATGGCAGGGATTTACCGTATTATTGACGAGCTCCAACAAAAGTGAAACTCGGGTCCAGTGCTTCTTTTCAAAAGGCGCTGACTGAAATGTCTGAGATTACGTCAGCTGAGACCAACTGTGAATGATATTTAATTTATATAAGACCAAAATCCTCGTCCGTAAACTACCTGTAACTTAAAATACCAGTATTATGGTAACCACAAATTTACGATTTGTCCTCCTTACTACTGGATTAATCTTTTACTTTCAGAGCCGAAGTGCTATCTCTAGACAAGAAAACTGAATATTCCACATGTAAAATTAATAAACATATTCCAGGTCAAACCATGCTATTAGCCTCAGCAATAATACATCCGTGAATGACGGATGCACAACCTCGATAAAAAGTCCTAGTATAGATATAAGAAAGAAAAATGGAAGAAAATCATTATTGTCAATGACAGTAAAACACCAGTGTTTGGCACTAACAATTGACTACCACACAACTTTATGAAGAGGAAAACCAGTTTATAGGCAAAAGAGGAAACAGAGAGGACGGCTAATATCTAACAAAGTTCGTACGTATGAACCGAAGTATACAACCTCAACTCTGCAAACGAACATTCAAATTGACAGTAAATGTACAGTAGAATCCGCGAAATAGCTCCTTTAATCGTAATCACTTTGTCAGGCTGTTTTCATTCATCTGTCCACCCTGCATTTTGCGTTAGTTTACTAGGAGGTGAGGACAAGAGGGGCTCGGCCTGACATACGATCAGTAGATGTTCTCAGCCCAAACACCCAAGTATATGCATTCTTAAACACTAAACAAATGAGGTTGTTTGAAATACACATCTGCCACCAAACCTCACGGCTGCTTGTCTGCTGGTGTCACCCGATGTGTGTGGTTAAACACTGAACATTGAAAAAAATCTGAGGGCGACTTAGGACCTCCACTCCAAATGGCCACGTTTACAGCCGCAGAACAAAATTATTTTCAAAGTTGCCCCATATAAGGCATATTCAAGCTTCAGATGAATGTTCTCCCTTGTTTTGGGAGACCAAAATGAGCAAAAACGAACGCAGCCCTAAGGATACGATGATCTACTTCGTCCCCATGCCCCTGTCACCGCTGATTCAACCTTCTAAGTGTACAAACCGATCAACCATCTGCGTCATTTCACTATCAAACATGACATCTTTGTAATCAAAGCAGTCCTGGTGAAACACTTTGCGGTTTCATTCTGTTAAGCGCATCCTGAAGTACATGACAGAACATGAAATATTGTCTGGCATTATCTGTGGTGCCCGAAAATGATAGTACTGGTAAAATTACGGTTAGTCGATCTTCCGTCAAGTACGAAGTCTTCGTTATGAAAGTGTTATGCGCAATCACAAGAATTCCAAAGAGTAGACGAACTATCACTAAGAATCAAACATCTTAGTTGCAGAAGCGAGTAAGATGGCAACTTTACAGACAGTTCAATCACCCAACGACAATAGTCACACCGTTAAGCTTCTTCTAGTGACCCCATAAATACCCCAACGGTTACGAAGGTCCCAGACCAAAAGAGGAACGTAGCCTCAATAATGCATGATTGAGATCAAATCTACTTCGAAAAACTTGCATCCTCAGCATTGAAGTGACTATGTGACACTTGTTCCATTGTCTATAAGCCCCATTTGCAAAACCTAGAATGGGACTGTTAAAACAACCTGACCATTGATCCGTACTACGTGGACAATATTTATGACGTTCGGTGTGCATTGAAAGCCAACACAGGAGTACACTTGGTGTTTGTTGATTGGTAAAAAACGTAAACAATCTGAAGAAACACATCAATCAGATTTGGCACCAGTTGAGGAATCGATGTAACACAAACATGGGTGCGTTTGTTTTAAGATATATTCATTATAACAGCGATACGGAATCGTTGACGAAAACTCCACTTTGTATAGCGTGGTAGGAAAGTAGCGGCACCCATCTATTTGTAAAACATTCGGTAACTAAGCTTCAAAAACATTATGTATTATTGGTTACACGTGGTAGTGGCCTCAAGTTTGAACTAGCAGTTGATTAACTGAAGAGTAAGCAGCCTGTATTGAAAGATGATCCAAAAGTACAGTGTTGTTATCAAATGAAGCAGCAGAGTTGGTTGTTAAGCTGTGTGAATTTGCAACTACGAGTTAGGCACTATTTAAGCAAGAAAAAACCACACACAAAAAGAGTAAGCATTTCGATTGCGAATACTAAGCTTTTAGGCTTGATGTTACAACGCACTGACTACCACATGGTATATTTAACACATGCATGGATTGAATACTTTGTCAGTTCACCCAAACCTCAACAGAAACAATCAAAGGGATCAGGGTTCGAACCCGCAACCACGTCATTTGTGGTCAACATTCTTGATACTACTATGCTACTTCGAATGCTTCTTCCGTCATTTCACAGCAGCAAATCTAATCCAAACACAGATAACTGATCCGTGTGTAAATAGGATAATGAAGTTTACACTCACATCAACCACAGTTCCCACGGTAAGCGACAACTCGTCAGGATGTCTGGCAGTGAAATCAAACATGACTTCGTACTGTTCTCGACCGGCTTCCAGTGTGTCAACAGGTCTATAAAAAAAAGAAGCAAGGCGATCGCCGTATGGTTACAAAAAAACACGAAAGAACATAACATTGAATACAATTTGCTCATGAGTTAACAGAAAAATGAATCATTTACCTAAAAAGAGAATAGGAATATCACACAAGTAACACGTTCAGATTTACGGCTGCTTCCAAGTCATATACAGATGCTGAATACTGTCAAGTTTATTAAGGCCAGATAGCTGTGGGTCCAAGCTTATCTTATATTACCAGAAATCGGTGGCCTTACGATGAAGTTGAGCAATAAATCTGAATGGTATAGTAAGTCTTCAAGATGATAGTTGTAGAACACCGTTGATCATGGGTCATCTGTAAACCAAGCGTTCTCAAACATACGAATAATTTGTAAGGATAAAGCGTTGAGATATTGAAACTGAAGTATATACTATCCTTAACAAGAAATCCCTGATAATTTACTGGCCTACACAAGCATCAGGTTTACTCGAGAGAATTAATGCTGGTTACTTCCAAAAAGCTGATAATCATACAGTGATCAGTTCACAGAGATATCAACATACAAATTATGACCCAGGCGGTAGAATGAATCATAGACATTGTAAAAAGCGGTAAGCGGGAAACGTTGAGGTTAAAATAAATAATGACCTTATTTATTCATAAAACCTTTCTGCTAGTTTTTGTTTCGCAAAACTTATAAAAAAACTTAAAACTGACAGTGAAAAGATTTACAACACAACACACAGATTAACCCCAAGTGCCTAAGTTCGTTCTGAACTCAATAATCTATTGGGTTGATACGACGAGTATACAAGGAGCACTTCCATGTTTGAGACGAGCTTGTAATTCCAACAGCTGATCAATCCATGGTTCCAATACCCAGCGATTAGTTAGACTCAACTGAAGTGCACGAAGGAATATCTAGTTTTCCGTACTCACCCTCTGCAACTTCCTTCATTCACAGAGACGAACAGTCTACACAAACTGTCAAGTTTGCAGAAGTCCCGCAATTCGTTCTCTTTAAAGATAAAAACATATCAGCAACTTGTTCTACCTTATAAGAAGTTCGCAGTGCATGTACACCTCGACAGGTTTAATAGGAACTTCTGCTACCGGAAAGTCGGGAGTGGAAGTAAACGCGATATGATGGTCTTCAATTATCGATGATCTATCGGGTAAAACTGGAAGTTGTGATGATCACACCGAAATAGTCACTCGAACCAGACAGGCAGATTGGTAGAGGTCTGATGAGCCAGTCCCTGAACTCTCAGGTTTGGAACCAAAAGAACGTTGGTACTCTTTTGCAGAGAAAATGCTAGTTCTAGTACACTGCACTGCGGAACAGGTCTTTGAGCCAAATGCTTTGGTTGGAAACTCTAATACTTTTCCAGTAGGGGTATAAGCGTCCTCATAGTATCTCAACCCAAATACAACATTGACTAATCACAATACCAATAGTTTCATACTGCATCGACCGTCTCGCAGTATGAACCGGACTGTCCCATGTGCTGCATACACCACAGTGGATAGGTGAAATCATGCTATTGCTGAACCCTCTCCCACTGTCCGCTCGAATTCAGCTCTCAGAGCCCTCTTGAACCCCACTGTTAACAACGACTGTGCACGTTTAACAACAGATACGGATAATCTTAGTAACGTTGTTCCAGTAAGTCCCATCTCCAACCATCCAGTCTCAGGCCCCCTTGTTCCTTGCTTAGAATTAGGATGAGAATTAATACAGGTGCTTTCAACGATTGCATTCTAAAACGAATATGCTAACAGGCCGCTCTCGCACGAACGTTAGACTCATCGAACGTCGATGTCACCTGCATTTCAGAGACTAGAAACCAAGACAGATGTCAAACTATGGAATTAACAGTAATCGCATTGTCTACTCGACACTCGTTATACACTGGGTGACTCAATCGCTGTCGCAACTGGACAGGCTAGTCGTAGGGATAGTCCTCAACAGGACGACCACTGGCGTGGATACATGTTAGCAGTAAAATTTGTGTCGTCCGATTGGTAGGTTTTTATAAAAACCAGTTCTATTGAGGGCTGTATTACTTTACCGCAGCGAAACATGGCCAGTGGGGGTAGAAGACGTGAACGGTCTTCAGCTGGTTAACTGTTGACATCTGCGTTCGATCTCTCCCATACGGTAACGTTAACAGGAAGCGAGCATTCGGTAGTGGTTGCCAAACGAGTTCTTTGGTTCAAACGTTATGTTTACACAAAGTTAAATGGTTAGGCCATGTAATAAGGATGCCAGCTAGTCGTCTGCCACATCGAATACTCGTTGCCGACTGGCGTAAGGTGCGAGGTAGACAGATGATAACCTGGCGTAGACAAATGAAATCGTTCACGAAGGAGTTGGTCACTGTAAATCGGGTTCATCTCCCAAGCTTGGGAGCACGCGACTCACAGAGTCGGTTGCTGGAGACCTTAAGTGAGGTGACGGCTAACGGAGCTCAGTGGCGTGAATGTTGTCGTTGTTTGGTCGAGTTGTCTGTGAAGTGAGTGCACTTAATGACGTGAGGCAGTGAAAGCCTTGAGGAACCTGTCTTACTAAAAACTTCTTACTTTCACTCATAGCTCGGTTGTTTGTTTGTAATGTGTAGACATCTTGATTTTGAATGATTGGATGTAGATACAGATATTTTTAATAGTTAGCTTCTCACCACTTCCTAGCCAGGTCCTGTATTTTTTCTTGGTGGTGGTTAAGTATTGGTGAATACGACTGATGTATTGTTGTCGTCTATGATGGTGATGAGGCGGATGAACTTCGACTTCCTTCCATTGGATATCTAGAGGTACCTTGAATAACAACGACTTAATCACCTCATCTCACTAATGTTTTCACTTGTCAGAAAACCCTCATTTCATGTCAGGCGTTGAAAATCTATCCATTCTATACTGCTTATCCCGTTGATTTATCAATGTCTGTGTGCATTCCACTGGATGCATTGTTTACAGGTTGTTTTTCTCGGTTTGGTTATGTGCTTTTTATTAGATCCCTGAAATATCGATTATGCTGTTGCGGCATTTCCCATGAACAATTCGGTGATTTCAGCCCAGAGAAAGCCAGATACGCGAAGAACAGGCAGGATTCCGATCCGGTCGAGGCTGCGTTGATTATATTTTTACCTTGCGACGGATCTTGGAACAGCGGCACTGTTACAGACAGCCGACTGCCGTGGTCTTTTTGGACCTGAAGGCTGCTTTCGATTCAGTTGCTGGTAACGTTTTCTCGAGCTGCCTCCTTCGCAAGGGAGTACCAGAGAAATAAGTGAATCTGTTGAGATCACTGTACGCTCACTCTGCAAGCAGGATGAGGGTTTATTGACAACTGTCTCGGGCGTTCACTTCTAGTGGTATTCGCCAGGAGTGTCCGATTTCCCCCTTCCTGTTCAATTTTGTCATGGACGACATTCTGGAGGGTGCGCTTCAAGAGCCCAATGGGCTTGGTGTTGAGCTTCTTCCTGGCGCCAGATTGAGCGATCTGGAGTATGCGGACGACATTGTCTTACTTAGCCCCTCTACCGAAGATATGCAGACCATGCTGGACAAGTTGAGCGACCGAGCTGGTTTGTATGGAATGCGCTTCGCACCTTCAAAGTGCAAAGTGTTGCTTCAAGACTGGGGCACTCCAACTCCTGCTTTCTTCATTGCATGTAATCTGTTTGAGACTGTGGACAGTTTCACATACTTGGGTAGCATGATCTCGTCAGCTTTTACTATTGCTTATGGGATCAGCGAGGATTGCACGGACACGAGTTGCCTTTGCCAAACTG
>JTDE01002358.1:2651-59170 GCA_014338405.1 Paragonimus skrjabini miyazakii | reverse complement strand
TAGCGAAATACTGCAAGTCAACCGTTTACAAAAACATTTGCCACACTCGCGTTTTACTCTTGTTAGAGCTTCTCAGTAAACAGTTCATAATTCAACCAATGACATGCATTTCGGCGGTTACTTATGACATCACTTACAGTCAGTCATAACTTATATTTCGCGGTTTGTTCCTAAGCGTTTACTTCTTATCGTAAGGGAGGTATTGAGAATACTTTTGAATTACACTGTGATAATTTGATAAAAATCATTCAGAAGACATTTTCTTACCACGTAATAACTTTAGTTAATGAGATTATTTCAAGATGTTGTCAGTTTACTTGACATAGATAGAGACAACAAGCCCTTTGGCATGAAATCCAAGGCAGTTCCTTCATGAAGTGTAATTATACGATCTGTCCGCGCCACTTTGGGTATCTGAACATACCTTATCCTACATTTCAAAGCTTAGTTTCTATATTGCAATTGTTATTACAGGCCAGTAAAACTGTCTTTGAGTTGTGAAATTGGTTCAATTTAATGAAAACACCCAATGGATCTTTGAAACGTGTTTCTTAGTTGGAGTGGTTTTCTCTAAGTATAGATAACCTACCCCTTTCATCGTACGGTTTATGCCTTTAGAAATCGATCCGTTTTTTTCGTTTCAGTCCATAAACCTTCCTCGGGTAGTGAAGTCTTTGTCTTTTCTACTGTGCTGATCTGTAAACACACGTGTGAGAAACGAACGTGCAATGCCTGTATCCTAACCACCATCCTATCTCACTCCACAGCCCATTAAATATGCATATCTGACGGAACGTTGTTGCAGTGTGTTTCAGTATCTTTTGTTGATATGACTACATGCCGGTAGTTGCACTGAAATTTCCTTTCATTTTTTCTTTATATCTATGAACTGTCCAAAACAACTTTTCCACGATCAGACCAGAGACAGGAGTGTATAAACCAGGATCTGTCCCCATCTCCTAACAACCTAGGAACTTATAACCTACTCCGAGAATGATTTCTCAAATATAACGCATTGCAAATAATTACAAACTTAAATGATACCCGGGCAACATATTGAGAAGGCACAAATCATGTGGTGTCCTTTGGAATGAAATTTTGTTTACTCTTATCACGTAAGGACGAGCACCTATGTACAAACTTCAGAACACAGTGTTACAAACTGCAATTAGCGATTCGTTAGACTGAAGAGAACAGCAGGAAAACGAAGAACATGGGAATGCTGACTACCAAAGTAGTCATAGCACTACTGCCGACAGCTTTCTATTCACAGGAAAGATTTTGAAGTTGAGGAGTCAAAGGCTAGGTTTCGGACCGCTTCAAAAAACCACGTCATCAATTTTGATCATGTGTTTCATTTAGACGGTGCGTTTCCCTGATGAGGTTCCTGGGTGGCATCAACCAAGCTCTATGCCGACATCCGGAGTTTTCATTTGTGTGTTTCAACTATTTGCGGACACACTCTTCAATACTGATCAACTCGTATCCATCCCTTGTTTAATACAGTAAACTGAATGTGAAGATTAGGGCTCGGATACGCTCGTAGTTTTACAATATCTGCATGGTATTTTCACATGGACAACAGTGACAAGGACCTTATCGCTTATGTAGTTGTTTCATGGGTAGAAGCACAATGAGGACTTGTGATAGCAGGCAGGTCAAATGTTTCCTTTTGCTACTCACTATCATAGTCACCACTTCTACTCTGCACTCACCACCATTTCAGCATACTAATATCTATGATCGGTGACTGTTACCTCAGAAATTGGCGAACAAACTGTGGTAATTATAGTTGGTTTAAATAGGTAGCGAATACAAAACCATGTACTGTGGACAGAAAAACAAGGCTTCAATTTCCATCAAACCGATATCAACACGCAATCGTGGCTAAATTAATTTTTAAATGACATATTGACTGAACTTTTGATGTTATTAGTGGCATAATAGATGTATTTCAGTTGTAGATGCATTCCGAACAACGTATCTTTTTTCCGTGGCATTTAGTCTGAGGGGAGTTCCAATTCTAAACATCCACAGAACAGATGAAACCGTTTTTTTATGAGAATGATTCCCATTATAAGGGGGATGACATACACTACATAGTCAGATATTTTATAACTAGTCATCCGCATTCACAAATTCATCATCATCACCATCATAGACAGCAATATATCAGTGGTTCAAACTGATGCTTAACTGCCACACAACCACGAAGGAAAGAAAAAACGTATATGAGAAGAGAGTAAAAAAGAAGGGAAGGGGAATGGACCTAACTACTAAAAATAGCTACGTCTATATTCAAACATACAACACCAAGGTGCCTACACCTTGCAAACAACCGAGCTGTAAGTGAAAGTAAGGCGTCATCAGCAAGACAGTGGTCAACGTATGGAACTAACAGCACCCGCATTGTCTACCCGATGTTGGTTATACACTTCGGGTGACTCCACAGCCGCCGTTATAGGTTAAGCTAGAGTAGATGTAGTCCTCAGCACGACGGCTGCAGCCGCATTGATAAACCGGATCCCTGTTAAAAGAAGACTATGTGCCGTCTGTCTGGCAGGTTCAATTAAGACCAACTCTTGACGCAGGATATTCAGAAGTCTTTTCGTTGTGTCTGCTTACGCTCCTACTGACTGTAGTGATGTCGGCGTCAAGGACGTACTTTACTCCCATCTGGCCACTCTCCTTCGGTCGACACGTGGCTTTGATTCCTAATTCTTGAGGTGCATAAAACAAACTCTTGATTTATCTCAACTTCTGCACGAACGCGGTCGGTCCTCTGAAACTCGAATTAACCGCGAAGCTGAATCAAAAGATCTTTTCAATTGGTACCAACTGTGACCGCTCACCAAGCTTACAAGAGGTTCGAAATGATAATTATTAGTATGTAGCTCAAGCCTGACGAGTTAATTATCTCTCATTTGCTGAAGATGAATAACCAAGAAGCTGAACATTTACCCCTAGCGTGCATAAAGCATGCTATTGAGTTGAACTGATTTCACGACTCATACAGAGGTTGTGAATAAACGGATGCTGCCCCTCGGGCCAATTCTCGGAAACCACATAGTGGAGTATTTGGTTTCAACTGGCGAACCAATTCTACATTGTAGAGAAGTTTAACTGTCATAACAATTTTTGGTAAGACTTTCAGGACATATCCTGTTGACGACAAATGTCTCTGATAGTGGTTTCTGAGTTATGCCTCAACGCCCTCTGCAAATGAGCAATGTTCTTGTCGATTCAAATTGTAGAACGTCTATCAGAACGTGGGAGGAGGAAGATAACTTTCTGCTGTTGACAACGATAAACTGTTCGATAAATTTTTGAAGCGTTGAACACGTTTCCAGCAATGAGGTAATGATGACACTCGTTAAATGAAAAGAATCGAATACGGAGCTTCGGAAAAAAAGATGAACAAACTGAATCGGTTTTCACGTAATGAATATCTCAATCGCCAACGTTCAAAGTTTTTCCCAATAACGTCTGAAAAAATGATGAACAATGGTAAAAGATAAAGGGTTATCAATTTTACAGCGTTTAGTACACACTCAACGTGCTCACCTTCTTTCACGATCCACTTAATCGAACACTTATCCACTTTGACTACTCTCGCCACCTTTGATCATCGCCATCAATCTACGTGACCGCGAAATCAATGATATTGGTAGAACTGAACGATGTTTTGATATAAAAGTGTATGTACGTTTCTCAGTGAATTGGTAAGCGGTTGAGTTAATCTGGGTAAAGTATGTCAACCACCAGAAATTTGATCACGGTCGGATATTACTTAGGCATTTGCAACTGTTTACAAGGCAATCTATCTAAAACTATGAAGGTCAACTCGAGGCAGTTTCTGTCCGCCTCTAACTACTACAACTTAGTATTAAAGAGAACCTAGGTGCAAACATTAGACGGCCGTGGAATAAATAACTATTGATATAATGTCAGTGTTTCAGATGTTCGGATAACGAATTTCTTACAAAATGAGGGTAAATCATCAGACAATCCGTGCAGATAAAACCTAAATGACACTAACACGTGCATATAGTAAAAAAAGCGTTACAATGCTTACGAGGATTCTTTATGAGACGGGTTTTCGATTCCTTTGTGGGCAAGATATTTTTTCTCCAGCGTTTTACGTAAATCCAGTAGCTCCAGTTGCAGCTTAGAGGAACGACGATCCAACTCCGCGACCGTGTTGCGCCGACTAGCCAATTCTTGCCCTTTGCGAGTCATATTCTCGTCTAATTCACGAAGTTGACTCTTAAGTTGATTGATTTTACTTTGGCGTAACTGGCACATGAAAAAAACAGACATATTCGACCATAAGAATATAGCGCAACGAAAAACGAAGAGCACAGAGAAGCATGTGCAGCAATATCTGCGTGTACGGAGGTCTTATAGGGTAAACAGATAATTAATAAAATTTCATTTTGTGATCGCCATTAGCACAACGCTTTCATCACAGTGGTTATCAGCATTTTCCAAACACGCTCACGAATGGAAAACAAATAAATGTTGAAAAACAGCTCTTATTAAACTGCTTTACGAAAATAGTAAAAACAGTCTGACAATTGAGATATCCCTGGTTAATAATGCACCAAGTATAGAAGGGAAGAAAATGTTTGTATTCGCATGCACCGCCAGAGGTGAACGGTAGCTTTATCCACTAAAACGGTTGCAAAACTTTGAGCGAACAGATTACCGAAGAACAAGCACATGCTTGTAAACCAAGATGAGAATTGCAAGTCTGGAACACACGAAGGGATGAAGTTTCATTATAAAAGGATGTATACACAATAACGTTATGGATAATTCTTCTATACAGATAAAAAATGGTGAGGTTCCGAATGTTGACCGTTGCCAAGGCCATTAGTGTCCGATTACGCAACCCTGACCTCTGTGCTCAGAAGAAGTTCGTGCGGGCACTTAATCTCCCCCAGGCCCACAATCAGTGAAGCCCACGATTTGGAACAGTGAATGCGTAACTGATAACAGACACGTTGTCCATAACCTCTACCGACCATTTTTCTGACTCACTCCAGCTACTGTTTTAATATTTAGCCTGAGGATCAGACACAGAAAACAAGTCTTGTTCGCTATTTTGTCGTTCTCATGAGTTCTATACGGTTACGAGATTTACACTTGTCGAGTAAATAATGTTTGCAGGCTATCCGTCTACAATCACTATTCAGCGGGGAAGGCAAAAGCGCGTGAGGCATGAATATTTAAGGCCCAAGTTACCAGAGTAGGATTTTTACTAGTTGGGGGATGCATGGGAATACCATATACTTGCTCATTTGAATTGGAACAACTGAACGGGATTGAGTGCGATATTCCCATTTGCCGGAATTGGGTCCAAGGAACGAAAGGTGTTAGTCTCGCAGAATTTGATGCAAACGGTGCAAGATGACAAACGGTTAAGACCGTTTGTTTTTTGTACATACAATCATAACTAAATAGAAAATCAGTTCGCTTCCACTATCGAGATCTTGTATCCGCCATTCTGTCTGGTCATATTAAACTTTTGGGATAAATTATGCGTACCAATCCGATGGTAGGGCAGAAGGAACAACTCAAGTGTTTGGTATGTAGGTTAGACATACACAGATGACTGCACGCACTTCCTACCTAATACATTCGATTCCGGGTACAGTGTCGCACACACAAACATCAAATGTTAGCATAGTTTAGCGCATAGGGTGATGGAAGAGTTAATCTGTCTAAAGCACTCATCGGATGAGCCGGATGTGTTACCCGATCGAAACCGATTCGATAGGAGGGTATTGGTTGTCCGGATCGAGCATAAGCATTAACAAACGTAGGCATATACGATCTACTCAGACTGGTATAACAGAACGATTCTGTGCGCCGTTCACAACCAACCACGGATAGATGAGCCGAGTAAAAATGGGGTGGTGTTATCTCAGATTACTGTTGGGAACAGTCGTCAGTCGAACATTGTTCAACTGCGTTTCTGTACGTGAGACGTATTGTCATTTCGTTCACTGTACCCACAGTCATTCGCCGGACAAACTAACCCAATTGCTATTCTCAATGAGCCCGGTTGCATCAAATCACGATGGTTCCGTATGCACATACCTAGAAAGGAACAAGACAGCGCGAGCGATCGTCTGCGAATACTTAAACTGAGGATTAGACAGTGAAGAATTTCTCATTGACCTTCTGAAACGTTGGGTTCGATTTTGCAATGCACCTTTTATACATATATACCGTACAACAGTGATATTCGTTAACACGCCTTTAAAACAATAGCACATAGGTTTCCGATAAACCAACCCCAAGTAGTTGCCAAAGCCGATGCTCAAGATATCAAACATATTATTCGATACTATTTACACAGACTGAGTTAACCACAGGGAAGTAAAACCGATAACCAACCACAAGATAATGATGCGGAGCTCCGTCGTATCGAACACTTTTGCCCACGTTTGAACAGTCTGACATTATTCAGACCTTATGCAGTATTTCGTATGACAGTAAATGATTTGTGATGCAAAAGCTGAAAAGCTAGCTTAATTTGATATGGTCACACCGAACAGTGGTAAAGACATCCGCCGAACACAGTGTAGCAGTTGCTGTGACTGCTCCGATCTGAGTTTGGTCAAGTTGAAAGTATGCAGTTCACATACAGCAGCAACTAGTCAGTGACCAGAAAATTAACTGCCAGAAAGATGAGTGGCATCATACAACAAAAGAACAGTCAAATTTCCTAAAAATAAATTATCGTCTTTGGAGTGGAGACAGTGGTATTGAAAGTGGGGCGGAAAATCGATTGGTGATGTGCACTTAAGCGACTTCGAGTAGTGGAGTAAGGGTAACATAAACAAGCTGAACTCAAATGGGGCAAATTAATCGATTGCAACGGACAAATTCCAATAATTCAAGTTTACACGAAAGGTGAAGCACACAAAACGATACACCCAGTATCAGCGTATTCAAACAATCCCTTCAAAAATTGCAACAATACAGAAGACCAGTCACAATTCTGACGAACCTCACGATTCATAGTCAATGTTTTACACAGTTCGGTCGTTTGGTTTGTATCAACCCCAGTGGAAATACGCAGATTAAGTTGCTCTCGTTCGCGCTGCCAACGCGTCAGCTCCGCTTTGGCAGCTTCCACTTGTTCAGTCAGATCACGAATATCACGTTCGTACGTGTCACGTCGACCGCGCATTTCATTGATGGCCGATTTGTGAGCGTCAACTCTGGCACTGGCAGTCATCAGTTGTACATCTAACTCCCGTCGCCTTTGCTCTTGAGATGAAGCCGATTCCAGTAAGCTAGCTCGATGAGCAATCGTCTAAAATGCGATAGAGGTTAGACAAGTGCCTAAGCATAATAAATGAGACTTAATCATTTAGTACAATCCACTCGAATATATCGAAAGACATCGATCACAAAAAAGAACAAAATGTACAACAGGACAAACGAAATGGCATAAACACCATATCACAAGAACAGCACTGACATAGAATGGACCGTGAATAGTTTCTATAAACGTATGTTGGGCAAACTGCTCCCCAATTCTAAAGACATATACGACGGGTAAGCAAGTATATGCCAAAACATATATCTGTAAGGGTCTTAACTGGCTGTAAGTCTCATTCGCCATGACATCACTGCGCAGATTGGTAGATCTGATTTTAGGACATTCAAAAAGTTGCCTTCCTCAAATATATTAAAATTGCACATTCTAATCATTCCATCTTACCTTTGCAAATAATAGTGAATCGCACTATTATCGTTGGTAAGGTTTGCAAAAAAAATAGAAAGGTAATAGAAGTTTAAAAAGTTTCACTCTGTGTATTTTAACCTCAGACCCAACTCTGATAATTTCCTATTACGTGTTAACGTTTTGGGCATTAAATTTACAAGTATACGACACAACTTCTATCGAATTCCGTCTGAACCACATGTTCTATTTGATAAACATGTACTTATTTTCTAGGCCGTTAAGTGACGTACTGCTCCACAATTATTTAAAAATAAACGTGGATATCAATAAAGGAGTTATTTGATAAAAGTTTTGTAAATCCGAGCTTTCCATCCATTTATCAAACCGTATACCCTAGTATAGAGAGTAAAGATATGCGAAATCGTAAACAAGGACTTAAATAAACATATGGGTTTTAACCAAGCCATTTTTTCGCATTTTTGATTGCAAGCGGCTAAAGTTCAACCTCGTTCACATAAGTGAGCTCGCAGTAGTCTGGTGGTATTAACGTCCATAGTTGTCGGTTCGCGACGTTCGTTGCCTACGTTAGATCAACCAGACAGTAGTTAGCCGAAACGTAACCTTGCATGCCAATTCAACGTATACCACGGAATAGTAGAAAAGATGTCCCCAAGGAACGCGCCTATTCAGTGAATACAATTTTCTGTAGAGTTACCGTGTTTAATAGTTCAGTCTAAATTCCATTCAGATATCTTTCAAGTGCGACTCTTCTCTTACATGCCAAGCTAAAAATTTTGAATTTAATTTCAGAGATCTCATTCGAAGAGATCAATAAATGAATATTTCACTAACTGGACATTGCGAATCATGTTGACACAAAAATGGATAGAAAACACTTTGAAGGTCGAATTTCAAAACGAGGAAATATTGCAATACTTTCGGGCTCTGTGATCAATATTCCGGCAACATATGCGGAGTTCGCACACGGTTCGGAACAGATTAACAATTTCTAGTCTATAAAACCTTATTCGTTTGAAATCCGCAAACTAGCCCCAACACAAGTTCAAATCACATCTGTGATGAGGACGACGATAATACAATTTCACCGACATTAATGTAATAATACAAATCCAAGTGCTGTACAAGGACAACAACTCTTTCATGGTCACATTACAATTAGTAATTGAAGACAGTCGACGAAGAACAAGTCAAATTTGGCAATATGTTGGAGAATCAAAGAAGGAAAGAGTGCTGTACTAGATTGGACCAGAGTTTAGGTGCAATAGCATTCGTTTCGGCGTTTCTCTCTCTTTTTTTAATTTGCAGTTTTTTTTTACCACTTTCTTTTATGCCTTGTTGTTTTCAATCGATCCATCTTTTCCTTCATTGTTTCTATGGTTTAGTTATGGGTGTATGCGAGAGCAGATTTCTGACGACGGGAAGCGCAGACAATGCTACCAGAACCGTATACGTATAGCGGACAAGTCGATTTTGAGTTTCTTCACAGCTGGTGCCAGCATCTCATGTTGATCTCCAGATTGATCTTAATTTACCAGAGATTTTTTCAAAAATGCTACGGGGTACAAATATAAGGAAAATTTCACATTTCATTCTGAAAAAATATTTAGCTCTGTCCGAACCTTCAATTGTGAAGGCGCGCATATTTATACATTTATGTCCCGATTTATCTAGTCATTGATCATTAGGCCGACACTTTTCTAATAGGTTAAATGAAGTCAATGAGAGAACAACCAGCTGAAAAAGGGAAACTACCATCGAAAGTATCTGTTTAACCGTTTCCACAGGTATACCATGTTAGGTAATCCCATCCGCATCCTACCGCGAGAAAACGATTTTACCCAATCATAATGGGTAAAAATGTCCTGAACAATCGAATGGTAACTTACGTTACTTCTCCATCTCTTTGACGTTTATTCCGCTATATTCATTGACAGTTTAGTGGCGTTAACTACTATTTTTGGTAACCGTCCTTCGACCTTAAATTTCGAATGTTTGTAGGTGGTTATGTACCGTAATTGCCCTGTAGTTTTCTCCTGGATGAACATGTTTCCGGAGCGGAACGAAGCTGTTTTTGTACCCGTCTTTCGGTTTGACTTGGGAGCAACTAACGAGGAAAGTCGCGTATTTCTCGGGACCAAGATTTTCCATTTCCCTTATTACGAAGAGGAGAATTCGATTCCTATCAACCGCATTATAATTCCGTGGACAAATCAGCGTATTTTTTCGAGGGTTTACAATATGCCAATAGAAATCAAGTGAAATGATTTTTGATTCTTTCCTAGTTTCAAAAATCTACTGGGACGTTTTCAGTTTTCGCAAACTTCTCTGTACATTAGTACTCATACGTTATCTACTTAAAAAAACCCTAAAACCAGCATGAATCCTGGTACGGTGGAAAATAAGTATTTCTTCGTTAAAGAAGGACACAAACGGCGCTGAAATCAAACACCTAGGCCATCCTTTACAGCTGAACAATTGCGACAAGGATCGAATTCTTGAAGAAAATTCTTTTGCTAACGAAATTAACAATAATGACATGATCAAGTAAATTATTGGTTAAGCCACAACGAGTTAAAACCAAGAGTTATCGGTTCCGCAACGTTTCGACCCTCTCGGAGGGCCCTTATCAAGCGATTTAAATAACAAAATTCAAATTATACAAGCTTCAAATGAAGTAGTCATCAACTGGCACTTGTTTGTGTGTTTAACAGGCGGTGTCTATACTTTTTTCCACATGACGGCCTTCACAACTCAAGTGTTCCCTCGAACAATGTCCTAGCGCAGCAGCCAATGCGTGCAATCGCAATCAAAAAGGCCGTAGAATATGAGTCCACTAGACCAATCATAAGCCACTTCCACAGCCTGAAAATACAATGGAGAAATTCTACTGCACTAAAACGAAAGGCTTTTACACGAAGGATACATTCTTATGCCTAAAAGAGAAACCAGTATGGAAAAAGGTATAGATGGGCTATCAATAAGATGTAAGGATTCACGGTTCATCTGAGGTAATCACGTGACGATCCCAGGTGCAGACAAGGGTAGATAGTTATTGTGCGTTGTGTGACAGTGTGCGAGCATGCGTGTCAATGTACGTGCGTGTAGGTTGTTTGGGATGGTGTGGGTGACAGGGTGTCGTAAACCTTTCCTGTGCGGCATCGTTGTTGTCCACCCAGTTTATCCTGCCAAACAACTGACAATTCCAGGCCATCTGATCGATTCGCCGCTTGTGGTGCATTTAGCGATCAGCAAGGCTTCTACCAGTAGATGTTCTTTGTGGTTACGGAAACCACTTTTTGACACAGTCGGATGGTCGAAGTCAACTTGGTGTTGGTTGAGGATCGCGTGTTCAGCAATGGCTGAATCATGTTCTAATTTCCGATGACATTACCTGGAAGGTTACAACCAACTTCATGAAAAATTAAACAACCTCAAACAATTATAATGTTTTTCTGCAAACTGTCGATTGGACACGCTAAGGTTGGTTCTGTCTTTGTTTATGGGAACAATCTAAACGGGATTCGAACCAATAACCCATCGTGCAATGAGTTGAAACTCTTAGTTGCTAGATCACCAAGCTGAAGTGTATCACCTGTAGTGAGATGATTAACAGGTGATGTAAAACTTGTTCACATCGTACTGGCGTGTATGGATACAGTCCATATCGGATCTACACAATATGTACTTCATTTCGCGCATCAACGTGAGGGATTAAGACACTACTATGCGAACGCCTGCCGGGCCGCTCTTACCCTCTTCTCATTTGACTGTGCTGTTTTCTATTGGCTGGTCCATACGCATTTAATTCACATGAATGCACCATCCAGAGGCGCTGATCTGCCGTCTTCTCATTCGCCTGCTAATCTAAACGGATGGTTCCTTGTTGTTTGTATCCCAGGACTTGTGAAGCCCATTTGGTGATTTTTGTTGTTACGGTCTCTGTGGACGTGAATAATTGGGGTTTATTGAAACATTTATTTCACTGATAATGTTGGCACACAATACCGTAATAATCGACCCAACTTGTTTTAACCGTTGAGATCCGAATTGTCTACGCTTTACTCACCGTTCTAAGGATGACGTTGTGTTTACCGCTTACAGTAACGTAACAACGTAGAGTTTTAACAACTGCGTCCCAGTCAAATACTTTCTTCTACCGGTGCATTATAAAAAATCAGGCTGTAAACGAGTTTGTGAAGAACGGAAAGCTTCGCACGGCCTTCAACATAGACTTACTTGTTCCAACAGCGTTTGCGCCTGAGATTTCTCCCTTTTCAAAGCCTCTACACGCTGTCTTTCCGATTCTTTTTGACGCTGAGCCTCAGCAGCACGCCAAGCCTGTGTTCTAGCCTCCATAGCCTGTCGGCGGCGAGCTTCACGTTGAACTTCCAATTCTCGTAAACGTTCAGTGTGTCGTTCGGCCTCGATTGCTTTTTGTCGCTCCTTCTCCATACTAGTGAGAAAATTGATAATATTAAAATTTCCACTTAAAAAAAATCGAACTTGATGAACCAATGTTTTTGATAAATCATCCCCGGGATCAATGCAATTAAAACAGATGTTTAAAGCAATCACATGAATCACAAAAGTTGACACCCGCTGCTCTAGACACAGTATGAGTGTACGTCTAATGATTAAGGTCAATGGTCTGTCCGAGGATAGATAATATAGAATTGAAGGCCACTGGAGGCCAGGAGAGTGGTAAGGCCTGAAAGAACTTTGGTTGTGAACTGAACACCGGATTACGTATCATGACAACGATCGGTTCGGTTGCTGTTATACTCCGCTACCTGACTGCTCTGGGTTAATTGATTGGATCAACGTGTACAACCGGGAATATCTTTGATATGTCTAAGTGATCAGCGTTCACAACAGAACAAGATGTAAACATACTGATAACTGATTTTGTGACCCAAGCTGGGTGACTCAACTTAAAATAGTTAGGTAGGCGTCTAGCCGTTCGACTGATAACCTCTGCTGTACGACAACAGTAGGTGATGGCCATAGATAGGTGGTTTATTCTACGCATGGATCTGAAAGTGAGCCAGCTTTTCAATAATGCGGCTGGACATGTTTGCTCCAGTGACTGATGTAAACGTTGGTTCGCTTGTTCAGTAGATGTCTCCTTTAAGCAGGAGTTAAATGAACACAAGTTTCTCCCCAATATTAGGAATGAGTTACTTGACTAGCATGGCGGTTATGGTCGCGCAACAAATCTGCTGGTTAGTCGTTTTTTTATAACACATTGATATAATTGACACAACAAAGGATGGTGCATCAGCCTAGTCTACAAACAGTTGCAGTGATCGCACCTTAGGACGAATACCCGTGGTACCGAGCAAAACATTTCACACAGACAGATTCTTTCTAACGAGTGACCAACAATTCCTTTCCATAAAGCAATACAAAACATTTTGTTAATGCGAACTATTCAACTGGAAATCCGATCTGATGCGGTTGTCTCAGCTTCTGTTCCTTCAGCTGTTTCCTGAATATGTTTCAAATGGTTTCTATCATTAGTGCAAACACACACGCATGAACGGAATAAATAAACCTTTTTGACGGAATGAAGTGTGTGCTTTGTTCAGGGGTCGAGAGCTATCGGAATTGACAGTCAGGTTAAGTATCACACTTTACCGGTTCAAAAGGGTAGGAAAAAGTTGTGAAGTTAACCAGTTTACTGCTACATACTTGCTGAATGTTTACACTTACAACAATTAGAACACTTCGATTATGTCGGCAATCGTGAAATCACAGACCTCCGAGAAGGAACTATCTGTGACTCAAAACGTCGGAAACAGTAGGTGGCTGTAGATACGGCAACTCTGTACAAAGACTGCTTCATCTACACTAGACTATTTCATAATTGTATCAAGAATTGTGTGCAAAGGTGCAGCCGTCTCGCCAAGAGTTTTTCCAGTGCTATTCACTTCCCAAACCATGAAAGTATCAGCAGGAAAAAAGTCTTTCCATGTCGAAGTAACACAGACAGCCTATCGTTTCGCACAATGCAGTCGCAGATGTATTCAAATGTACGTCAAACCTGAGCTCACTGATAATCTTTGATCTGAACTGCTCTCGACTGGTCTACACAACTACGGTTGCCAGAATAGCCTTTCAACCAACTTACGGTGCAGGATATAATAACGAGAGCTTATCTTGGTTGACATACTTGGTCATCGTTACCACCTCGAACATGAGAGCACATCACAGTTAGTGTGCATTAGTCGGTGTTATCGTTACCATGTTAACCCGAAAAATCAATGTATCAGATTTTATGTTGACAACATTAGCATGCGAGCACATGCTGGAACAATCCAAACGGTTTGCAGGTGACATTCCGATTAATTTTTATGCACTACTACGCCGTTTGTGTGCCAGTTGTGGGTGTAGTCGGTACAAAACATTCTCTTGTCGGAAATCTCAACGGCAAATTTCGCGACTGGACAAGATCGTTCTAGGGATTCATTTTAAAAGAGTAGTAGTAGTAGTTTATCCCAGACTCTATGGAGTCCGTAGACAAGTAAAGATATTGGAAACGCTTACAGAAACTGTGAAAAAATTAAGTTTGCCTCAAGACTCTCGAAAACATTATACTTTACTTTTACAAGGTAAAGTAGCAACAAACACGGAACCGGTCATGTGCTTCCGATGCATTTTGACTATCAATCACACGTCATTCATTATACAGGGCTGAACAATAGCGAGAAAACAGAGGGCTAAACGTGAATCGGGATTCTGTAAGAAACACAGAAGAGTGCAAATTAGAAGGAATGCAACCGGCTTAGGTACGTCAGAATGTGTTGAACGGTCTCGAAGTGACAAACGGTGAATGATCAAATCACAGTGGTGAAACGAAAAGACAACAACGGCATATGATGTTAGAAGAAACTGTTAGAATGACTGAGTGGGCAGAATACAAATTGAAGCATAGCGCACGAAACAGTTCACGAATGTACTCTAGAATACGAATAAAACGGACGACCGGCAATCTAACTTAACAGAGGCGATTCGGATGACCAAGTTAAAAGTAAACTCCTGCTTGCCTGAATCTAAACGCGGAGTCTGCGTTGAAATTCAGTTGCTAATGACGCTGTCACGATGGACTTTGAAAATGTTCCAGATTGAAAATACCCTGATATCGGCTAAGTATTGCTTGTAAATGAGGCTGGTCAGTCAATGCTGTGTATTTACAGCAAGCCATACTTGACAGGAAAAGATGAGCTAAGTAAATGCAAGCCGCATAAGCCTAAGTACAGTTGAAGGGGAATCCAGTATACCGATAGCATCACCTCTGAAATGTCTACTTAGTTCTGTTTCGTGTCGGACCGACTGAGCTCAGTGCATGCCGTGTAATCACTATGGTGGTCAGGTGGAGCAAAAAAGTGATGACTCACATCGGCCAGCCACCGAAGCGGTTCAGTGATGTTAATCTTCAACCAGCCCAGGATGAAACAATATAAAAAATGAAACGGCTGAAGTGCGCACAAGATTTGTCGAGAATTTAAACAATCATAGCAGGAAAGGGTAAACTGCACGAATACTCACTCGGACTTAAGCGGCACGTATGATGCGATATGTAGATAGAACGATGAACGGAGTGTTGTCGCTGTCCATTGAACTCTCTCAACAAAGTGGATGTACATTTCAGCTTGAACACAACCCACATTGAATCCCAGTCCTCGCATTCAAACAACTTCTGAAAGTGACCCACTCCGAAAGGAAGCACTAGACTCGAACTTTACTCTTATTGGAACGAAGATCTCAACCTCAGCCCAACTGAAGAGTCCTGATCAAGGGGTTATCGATTAGACTGAAAAGAGCGATTCCGTGTATTCGCCTTTCAAAATGATCGAGCAAGTTGAGCACTAGTCAGTCCGGGTTGTGGTTGAGCGTCTGCATATGATTACTCGGTCATGACTATCGTGAGTTCACTGGCGTTGTGGTTGACACGCTAACCTCACACGCAGGAAGGCTGCAGTGTCAAATCCGGTTCGGACGAGGGTGTGCACTAGTGATGAGCTCTAACAAGTCCAGTCACTATCATCACAATCATAGACGACAACAATACATCAGTCGTACTCATCAATGCTTAACTCCTATACAACCCTCAAGAAAAAATATAGTACCTTTACGCCACTGAGCTCCGTCAGCCTTCACCTCACCTAAGGTCTCCAGCAACCGACTCTGTGGATCGCGAGCTCCCAAGCCTGGGAGATGAACCCGATTTACAGTGACCAACTCCTTCGTGAACGATTTCATTTATCTACGCCAGGTCATCATCTGTCCACCTCACACCTTACGCCAGTCGGCAAAGAGTATTCGATGTGGCAGACGACTAGCTGGCACCCTTATTACATGGCCTAACCACTTAACTATGTGTAAACATAACGTTTGAATCAAAGAACTCGTTTGGCAACCACTACCGAATGCCCGCTTCCTGTTCACGTCACCGGATGGGAGGGATCGAAGACAGATATCAACAGTTAACCAGCTGAAGACCGTTCACGTCTTCTACCCCGACTGGCCATGTTTCGCTGCGGTAAAATAATACAACCCTCAATATCACCTTATATAAGCGACCTCTGTGTCTCAGGCAGATACTTCTCTGTCACCAGGTGTCCTAGATTAGTGAATACCACTCTAATCTTAGAGATGTGCGCTTCTGTTTGATTTTCTACACCTCTGCCGGCACCACCGCTGTTGACGCAGCTTCCCAAATAAACAAAGCGACCAACAACCCCCACAACTTCATTATCCAACATTAAGTCTACATCATCACAGCAAGCTTGCAGTAGCACTTTGTACTTAGAGGCTGCAAATCGAACTCCGAATCATTTAGCAGAGCACGAAACAGATTTTAACGAAGTCTTTGCTGTTTGAAAATTGTCAAACAACAACCATATCGTCAGCGTAGTCAGAATCAGTCGGTCTCCCATCAGGTAGAAGGTCCACGTCGGCATCTTGCGAGTGCCGCAGACAGTCCTCTACTATTTCATCCATTACGAAATTAAACAAAAATGATGGGAATGAACAGCCTCGACGTAAGCCGCTCTTGGTGCTGAAACTGTCAGGCAATTCATCCTGAACCCTAACATGAGCTGAAGTATGAGGATAAAGCGCCGACAGTATGTTCACATACTTTATCATTATTGAGTGACCCCCATTACGGAGGGATGATATTCATCGTCCACGCCAGTTGAAACAAGTGAATCAAGGTTTCGACTAACGCTTACTCACATTTGAAAAGTACCGACACGAGATCATCTGAGCCAACAGCAGTATTACGTCTGGGAAGCGAAATACAATCGCAGATCTTAGTCTTAGTGGGTGGTTCTAAGCCTACCGACCAGGGTACTATATTACGAGTTTGTGGAGGTGTCATAACAGAAGTAGGAGGCCTGCAAAATTAACCCTTACAATATTCTGCTTGGCGTCCTAACCTTCTGGACCTATTATGGATGATGGTATCATCTGCATAACTGAGAGTTTTGTTGACAGACAGAATAAGCCTGAACAATCTGCTAATGATCTCTGATCTAATGATCTCTCTGATCCTTTACTGTATCCATTAGCCAAGTCTCACGATCAGCAATCAGGGTACGTCTCAGCTTCCTACAAATACCCCTTCAATATATCTCACCAAATATAAAGATGACGCGCACGATGTCTACAGCTAGTCTGGCTAAACATAGCTTATGATCAATGCACAGCTGCAACAGACGCCCACCATTATCTAAGCACTCTGATGCCAACCCAAACCTTTCACCGAAACGATAATTGGCCCCACCAACGCAGCCGACCTGGGCGTTCATATATCCGGCCAGAATGATCATCGGGACCACGCGTCGATCGAAGGAAAGTAACGAGATCTCAGTAAAAGAAGACCTTGACTCCGACACAGGCAGTTGGGGCATAAACAGGTACAATGAAAAGATTTCTGCAAATTTTGCGTCTAAAACTTGTTTTAATAAAACCTACAGAGCGGACGACACAAAGTTTACTGCTAACAGGAATCCACGCCCGTAAGCGACCGTGGCCGTCCTGCTGAGGACTATCCCTATACTAGCCTGCCCAGTTGCGACAGCGGTGGGATCACTCAGTGTATAACCAGTATCGAGTAGATAATGCGATTACTGTTAATTCCATAGTTTGACTTCCGCCCTGGATTCTAGTCTCTGAAATACAGCTGACCTTGACATTCGATGAGTCTAACGTTTATGCGAGAGCGGCCTGTTAGCCTATTCGTTTTAGGATGTAATCGTTCAAAGCACCTGTATTGATTCTCATCCTAATTCTAAGCAAGGGACGAGGGGGCCTGAGACTGGATGGTTGGAGATGGGACTTACTGGAACAACGTTACTAAGATTGTCCGTATCTGTTGTTAAACGTGCACAGTCGTTGTTAACAGTGGGGTTCGAGAGAGCTCTGAGAGCTGAATTCGATTGGACAGTGGGAGAGGGTTCAGCAATAACATGATTTCACCTATCCATTCTGGTATGTGCAGCACTTGGGGCAGTCCGGTTTATACTGCGAGACGGTCGATGCAGTATGGAACTATTGGTATTGCGAATAGTTTCTGTTGTATGTGGGCTGAGGCCACCGAGGCTATCAGTGTGTAGCGTCAGGACTGGTTCGACGACAACAACAAGAGAAGAATGCCGTGTTTGCTGCCTCCAAACTGGACCCAAACAGTGAAGCGAAGATCGCCTAGTTCCCGAGTATCTGCCGTCAACTGCCGAGCGTGTCCGCAGAATCAGGGACAACTGGTGGAGGAAGCAGGGTGAGCGGATGCAGGGCTTCGCAGATCGTCGAAATCATAAGGAGTTATCCGATTCACTCAAGGCGATCTTTGGTCCAATTCACTAAAGCACTGGTAGACCTGAACACCAGCTGTTCGTGCAGCCAGTCAGAGGATATCATGTAGGTTTGACGCAAACACTTGGGTAGCCTACTAAACCGTCCTATTACCATTGAATGGGTGGTTGTGGACAGCTTGCCGAAACAAACCATCAAACCTTCACTTGTTCTCGACCAAGATTTGCCAGAGTTGCGGACAGTGATTGGTCAACTGCGCAACAGGAAGGCTGCAGGCGAAGACGGACTTCCAGGTGAGATCCTGAAGAATGGCGGACCGGTGCTGGAACGTGCACTGTTCTAGCTGGTTCACCCCATCTGGGAGCACGTGGTGATGCCACAAGATTTCAAGGGTGCTGTGACAGTACCTTTGTTTAAAGGTAAAGGTAACAAGCAATGCCCCGACAGCCATCAGGACATAAGTCTGCAGAGCTGCGCAGGCAAGGTACTTGCCAGAATCCGTCTGAACCGGCTGAATACGGAAGTCTTGAGGACAAATGTTCCTGAGAAGCAATGCGGATTCCGGGCGAGTCGGAGTACGATCGACCTGGTGTTTGCTGCTTGACAGCTTCAGGAGAAGTGCCCGGAACGGAACCAGTCCCTGTATGCCCTCTTCGTGGACTTCACCAAGGCGTTCGATTCTGTGAGCCGTGAGGCGTTGTGGACGGTGCTTGGTAAGTTCGCCAATTCGATTAGAATGTTGCATTTGGGCATGAGAGCGAAGGTACAATCGTGTGGACCTACCTCCGATGATTGTGACATTGTCACTGGCGTGAAACAGGGTTGTGTGCCAGCCCCAGCCCTATTTAGTCTATATTTGACTACCATGGTAACAGTCGTTTTTCGGGAATGTGGGGAGGACGGCGTTGAGGTAGAGTATTAGACAGATGGGCGCCTGCTGAATATTCGACGTTTCGGTGCTCCAACCCGGCTACATTCTTCAACGATGCGCATGCTTCTATTCGCAGATGACAGCGCATTGTTGGCACACAGTGAAGAAGGACTGCAACACCTGGCGACGGCCTTCGCGTCCGCGGCATCCAAGTTAGAACTGGACATTAACATAGGTAAGACAATTTTCATTCTTTCGGCCTTCTGCAGGCGAAGGCACTGTCTGTGCACCTTCACCCTAAATTCGCGTCAGTGGAGCCGTTGTCGGTAGCTGCGCGAATTTTCGCTACTTGGGTAGCGAATCTATCTGTGGACCGCGAGTTGACAGTCCCTGTGATGGAGGCTAGTGTTGCTTTCGGAAGTCTTGAAAGACGTGTTAGGAAGAACCACAGCTTGAAGCCGAGCACTAAGCTCTTTGTCTACCGCTCAATGGTGCTATCTATACTGCTGTACGGCCGTGAAACGTAGACATCGTAACAGCGGAACGTGCCGTCTGAGCCGCTTCCATGTGCAATGTCTGAGGAGCATCTTGGGTATTCGGTGGTCGGACATGGTTCCGAACACTGAGGTACTGTGGCGAGCGGATAAGAACAAGATGGAAGCCTTGCTGATGCTGAATCAGCTTCGTTGGTTAGGTCACGTCCGTCGGATGAGCGATGACTGTATTCCGAAGCAGCTGCTGTACGGACAACTGAAATCAGGTAAGCGAAATCCCGGTGGCCAAAAGCGGATATACCAGGATGCTGTGCAGGTAAGTCTTTCACATTGTAACATTGATTGTGGATGTTGAGAAGAAATGGCGTTGAACCGGTCAGCATTGAGGAATACGGTTCGGACGAGCGTCTACGAGTTCAACCAGCAATTATTACGCGGCCGAGAACGAAAGCGCGCGGTACGCAAAGGAACCATCGGTGCCGTAGGTCGTGATGACATGACTATATGGCATGTGTACGGCAGCGAATACGCTGGCCGTCTTGGATTAGCGGGTCGCTAGCGTAGTCATAGTGCACTGTCGGTGAGGAGACAACGAGTACGTTAGGCTCAGGTAGGTCATATCAGAAAATCCATTTTATTTCTGTTAATGATTGCATCGACCAAGACTGTGGTCCTTTGGCAACTAATTTGCTTCTCTTTTTAGAAACTTGGGTATCTGCGGTCTTCTACCCATTCTTTTGTTGAGATTTGTTGGTGTATCGTATGATGAATGGTTTGCCTGTTCTTTTCGTAGTCCACTCTGAATTTTGTTCGTCACTCTTATCCTCTCTAGAATGCAGTAACGTGCATTCGTATACCGAAATTTTCCTTGTATTACATTTTACACGTTCTTCTTCTTAGTCTCTCTCTCTCTGTTTATTTTCCGAGAGATAAGGGCTTCCTTTTCATGCTAGCCAATTGACTGGCTAACCACCATTGGTCGGTTGGACACAAAGGCTTCACACACACACCTACTGGCCATATTCCCCCGGGTTTACACCGGATACGTGGTGTGAGTGGAACTGCAAGTGGTGCAGCGCAATCCACTTGGGTTGATGGTTTGAAGCGCATACGTTCTTTGGATTTGGTCACCGTGACAGGCTAATCAGTTTCGGATGCCAGCAGTCACGTGAGTTGAGATAGTGCCAGGATGTTCAGAAAGATGAGGGTTCTCAACGGAAGCATTTGGCTCAAAAGCCTGTTCCGCAGTGCAGCCTGTGAATGACAGTGTACTAGAACTAACCTTATATCTGGAAAGAGGTACCAACCTTCTTCCAGTTCCAAACCTGAAGGACCAGAGGACTGGCTCGTCAAACCTCTACCAACTGGCTTGTCTGATATGAGTGACTATGTCGGTGTGATCAACACGACGTCCAGTTTAACCCAAGTGATCATCGATAACCGTAAGCCGTCACACTGCGTCAAGTCGCAATCTCGTTGAGGTGGACTAACTGAGAGGCTCATGTGAATGCAATCGAGTGTGGATTGTGTCCAATATGAAACACTCTCAATTCCCAAACTTTTACCAATGAGATGAATGTCGTTCAAAGGAAACGAGTGGAGAGCTCGGAGAAAGCTACTTCAAATGTGGGGCACCTGTGGGTTGAACACAATCAGAGCGCATTAATTTCAACCCATAACCAAACTGTGAGAGTTAACAACCAGATGAACATGATAGCCCAAACTGTAGTCAGATTAAGCAACAGTCAAATACACAGTATTCTGATGATTTGTCATCACAACGAAACCGGGGCAACTCGTGAATACAGCTCTGTCCTGACAACCTCACCATCGAATAATTTGGAGTTGAACGATATAGTCTAGAAAACTTGGCACATTTAACGACAAATTCCGAACCACCCACTGTTAGCGAGTTAATTTTTTTCGTCCAATCAGAACGGGCGGAAATGTCGTGAACAGTCAAGAGATAACCTTCGCTATTATTTTTTACCTGTACGATCTTTATTCCGCTGTGCTCATTGGTGGATGGACTAGTGACCTTAACCATTATTTTTGGTAACTGTACTTCGATTTTCTGATTCGAGAATGTTATTAGGTCGCTATGCACCATATGGATACCTTGTAATTTCCTCTTTGTCACACACGTTATTGGAGCGGAACAAAGCTGCTTTTTGCACCCGTTTTTTAGTTTGTCTTGGGGACAGTCGCATTATTTTCGAGACCAAGATTTTCCGTGTTACTTGTTACGAAGAAGAGAATCCGATTTGTCAAGTGCATTTATATATTGTGAACAAACCAGCGTATTCATTCGAGGGTTTACAACACCCACAGAATTAGATCAATTAGTAAGTGGTATAAAAAGGGTGACGTTTGAAAACATTTCTGCAATGAACCGATCTAGAATACACCCAATAGCAAACAAACAGAAATTGCTTACCAGATTTGCTCAAATCGCTTTCGTTCTTGTCGCTCTTTCTCTAATCGAGCGTCTTCCTCTTGACGTAATTTTTCAGCCAATTCTTGTTTCCTTCTGTCTAATTCAACCTGACCCTGACGGAAATTTTCACGACGCTTATCCTCGAAGCTGAGAGCTAACAAAAAAGATATAGGCAGAGTTGATTTCAGAAATGGAATTGGTCTGAAAGATAACCCACAGAACTTTGTATAAAACAGACCCAGTTAGGTGATAGCGATTTGCGTATTCTTAAGCGGGGCTGGTATGCAACGGAATCAGCGAAATCGAACGTGTAGTTACGAAAGTCTAAATGCGCCAAGCGATGTAAAAGTCCACATAATAATCGGTCTATCAGTTTTAGTGGTGTGCATACTATCAATGTTTGACTGAGTTAGCTGTAGAGTGACAGCGAGGTAGAGAAGGTAGTGAAATATTCTTGCGGAAGTCTGTGCAACCCGGTTGCCTGTTCGCAAGTCTATACACATGGATTTTGTTAATCACATTCCATCGCTTACTTCTTTTTTAGTTGTTAAACTAGGGTTGGGCGTTTTCAACATTTTCATAACCATCACAACGCCGATGAGCCTGATCAGAAAATGTTGTTTCTCGGAGCCGTTGCTCATCGCGACAGTGAAGTAGAATAGTTTAGAAGACAACTAAGAAGAATAAAAAAAAGATCAAACAAGGCTAAGCGGAAGAACTCGAAGTGGTGTGAATACAAGAAGGCCGTTGAATGCGGCACATTAACATCTTTGATAACGTTTCTAGACATCCGTTCTAATCACGAATGTATTGCGGACGCAAGTTTTTGTTGTTTATTATATGCAATACGTTGCAAATGTCGCGCTCCTCATTGGAACATAACAGCTAATCCTTACTGAAGTAGTACATGTGTATTATTACAAGCAGCCATTCCGATAGCAATTTTGCTTCCTTAAACGGAGCGAGTTATTCGGCTGGAACGTGTAACTATTAATACACACAAGTCTGAGATGGTGAAATGATCAACAATAAAAAAAGACCATTGCGATAAGTGCCAGTTTTTCCATGTGAAAAGTGCGCCATGCCGTATAGAACCTGCAGCTGCAACAGCCACACAGACAAATAAAATGCAATACGGCCTGGTCAAATTACGTGGGGCTTTGTTTTCGTCATCGGATTGAATGTTCGCTGGGGGATTATTGAGGGAGGAAGTCTGACCAGAAGCCCGCGACTGAACAAAAACAAGGGATGAAGTACACGCATATTAGTGTACGTACTTACTCAGTTACAAAATAACAACCTAACATCTTAAAAATATCGATTCGCAGAATAGCCTTATTATCTCTTTATACATGGGGAAAGAGATGGTTTAATGATAAAGACAGCGACTGACAGAACTCAGATCACGAGTTCGATTTAGGCAATTTGGTAGTGCCTATCGCGTGAACCTAGACCAAATAAGTCAAGCACCAGTTTAGTGCACAAGTGTTTAAAACGTCTGGTATGAATTAGGGCAAAAAGAAAACGTACAGTTGGGTGGGAATACAGATACACGAAGCCGAATGAATCTACAGAACGTTTGATTTTAAACGTGATGGAGATCACAGTGGTCTAAATGTACAACTACTTAATGTTACATAGATGAGTATAGTCTCCTTGAAATGATGACAGCTCGCGGTGGCTCGGTTGTAACCATAGTGATTACAAATCACGCGACAGATAGCTCAAGCTCCAGTTATCACAATTGCGCTTCCCAAGTTTAGCCTACATTTGACCCGGTATGCCACATGTCAGCAGGCACATTACGTTATGAAAGCTGGTGAGAGTAGGATGGATTCATCCTAAATTCGCGACATTTAACTATTTGTCGGAAAAAATCAACCTTTTACAACTCCAAAATGTTTTCCACATTAACTGGGTTTGAGTTACGTATAACATGACGAAAATGGCTCAGGCTTATTGAGTGAAGAAGAAAAAGACCAAGAACGTCAATCGTTAGAATACACGTAACACAATCATAAATAGGGAATGAATTGTAAGGGGTCCTTGTAAGAAGGAAAATCATACATAATTACAAACCACAATACTGATTATATGAGGAAGAACCGACTCACCACACTTGGTAACAGATCGGGAGGTAAAGTTTGCGGTAATTGGGCACCAGCTAGTGCTCGTTCGATTAGAAACGATGCAATACAAAACTCCTCACAGTCCAAGTTCCCATCCTTGTCTAGATCAGCAAGAGACCTAGGGAAAAAAACACTAGAAATGTGTTGAAATGGCCTACCAAATGTGGGCTAATATTTGCTGGGAAAGTCCTGATTGTAGGAAAATGCCTCGCGACTCCACTCCAGTGAGGTAACCCCGTTTGGCCCGATCGTGTTGATTAAACAGCAGACGATATTTAGGACGTGACAGAGCAGAGCTAGTCCAATTACGAAAGTCGGGGGAATTGGCTGCGCTTCGATCGGCTGGAGCGGATGGTGGAGATTTAGAGACCCCGTTTACGTTGATCGTACCTAGAAAGCAACAAAAAGGAAACGAAGTAGGAAGCAGAAACTACAAAGTAAACTTGGTCTTGGAAACAGCTTATGAAAAGGTTATATTTATACACCGGTACTTTCACTCTCAGTAACAAGCTGACGATGTATAAAACCAGACAATCGATACATATAACACGTAAAGCAACGAAAGTGAGATAGTAAATGGATGGGAGGTGAAACAAAAAATTACGCTATATAATGGCATTAAATCCACAGAGAAAGTGGATAAACGAGAAGTTATGTAAATAAACAGGAAGACAATTCAAAAATCTTAAGATGTGTACAAACAGGTTCGCTATGTTAGTTCATATGTCAGTAATTGAGCAAACCGGCATACAACCATTCGGCTCCAAGACTCAAGCAACAAGCCGGGTGAACTGGGAGTCATCAAGAGACTGAACAACGGGGAGGGCCAATAGGAACGGAAACGGGTTTGTCAGTTTAACTAAGGCGACGGTATCATCTGATGGGCGATGTACGAAAATCTAACCCAGAACACTGGATCATCAATTTAGTCTCTGGTGCATTGTTTGAAATGATGGACCACGGAAAAACATCAATATTCTACATTTTCAAAGACATCCACCGACTAGCCCATATAATTCACTTCAGCACTAAGCGGAGAACGAAGATTCTATATAACATAGTTCAGAAAGCAGCTTTTCCAGAGGTAACGTTTGCTCTGCCATCATGTGTGGATCCGGGTTACCAAGATTCGTGTGCTTTCGAATTCGTAGTTTGTGGCATTATTCACTGTATAGTTTCGGCTGAACACGAAGTCCTAACAAAACGATATTTTAAAGGGCATGGAATGCTTAAGCCAGGAATAACATAGGATATACCCTGCATCTTCAAAGTGTGGTGTTAACATAAGATTGAGTTAGTACCAACCCCACATCTATTATGCACACAGGCTGCTTGAGGCCGTCGATCAGCACATCTACCTGGGTAGTGCTATCTCACCAGCTTGTAACATTGTTGACGAAATAGCCACGAGGGTAGCGAAAGCACGTAGTACATTCGCATTGCAAAGACGTTCATTTGTCGATCAAAGACAGGATTTGCAATGCACCTGAGCGCTCAACTTGGCTCTAGGGTTATAATAACCCGTTCCATTCGTGTGGCAGTTGCATTTAAACTCTTGGTATTTGACCACCGTTGTCTCGGTCAGTTGGCCTGTATCAAATGGATTGCCAGTTTGAGTAACGCGACAATCCGTTGGAACGCATTTAGGGAATGCGCAAGTTCAAGACCGACAATAGAGACAGCGGCAACACAATCTTCACCGGTCGGGTCACGTACTATGTATGCTGACAGAGCGTCTGCTGTACAGCGTGTTGTTCAGTGTGGCTGCTGAGGGCGGGAAGAAATCGTAAGGCGAGGACATCGTCAAGGGGTATGAAAGCCTTACCCGTCCCGCTAGGCAAGGTCGGTAGACGACGGTCGCCTAGTTTGGGAGTTTGTGACCGATGACATCGCCGGTTGAAAATATCCTCTGACAGAGTAGTGTGTAACAGTTAATGGCGAGCATGTATTCGTAAAGTTGTTAATTCTTCTTTCATGAAACATTTTCGCCGCTCTTTTCTTATTTTTTCCCTTACTATGTATTTGTACTTATGTATTACCATTTCACAGTTAAGTTCATAATATCCCTAACAAGACAGCAGCAATGTTAGTTAACTAAAGGTTCCAATTTGAAACATTTTGTAAACAAGTAACTACGTAAGAATTCACGACGGCTTTGACCACAACCTACAAAACAATGTGCACAAAGTCGCATACATACATACCCAAGGGATAGGCAAAGAGCCATGAGCTGAAGGATAGTGTGCAAAAGCGAAGCAGAAAAATCAGAACGCAAGATTACCTGAAGCGGGAGAAGGAGATTTGGTGACCAGACTAGATGATGACGTAAGGACAAGTTGAGGATCGTCTCTCAATCCGGCAGGGAGGGTAGAAGGTAACTGCATACCTTCTATCTTTTTCTTGATCAAGTACATAGCGATTGAAAATTCTTTTTTGTCCAGTTTTCCATCTGCGTCTAAATCTGACAGACTCCTAGAGAAAGCAGGTAACAGTTAACAAAATCGAGACTCACCATATCTGACCTAGCACTAAGGGAGGTAAACCGGATTTTAGAAAGAACTCTCTTGCCTGTTCCCCTGAATTAATATTAGTTCCGAAATATGTGGCAGGCTACCCGTGAGATAACCATTAATTGGTTTGAGGAACTGGAATTGCGCATCGTGTTTGATACGCTCATCTGTAGTGATAGCCCATGAATTCCAGTTACCTGGAGGTGGAGTAAGAGCAAATGTAAAGCGTCAAGGAAGGAGTCACAAAATACACATACGAACGCAATACGATAAATGTCCGATCATTTGAATAATCGTCACTCTAGATCGGTCAGTTTATTTTCTGTCAAGCATCATAACTATAGATCACAACCATTGAGTAACACGCAAATACAGGGCAGACAAAATAATACAAAGTTCGCGTACATTATAGATGGTACCAAGGACGAGGTGTTTACATAAACCTTTGAGATCATCATGAGAAAAATGGTAACGCCACACGAATTCTTATAGAACTTAAAGAGCACGATAAAATCCACGCAATTTTTATATAGCTTTTATGTGTTCAGGCACGATTAAAATGTTCGTGTGCGTGCACTAGAGTCAATATCCACAAAACCGGCTGGCCGATTCAAAGTTCTGTGCATCTATCCAAGGTGGTATGTTTTTTAAATATCAATGCAAAAGACGGTTTCCGACTGAACCACTTACTGCGGGATACGAATGGAGTATTACGGCGTATCTTGTTTCAGCATTTGAGTAATTCAACAGAACAAACAAATAGGATAAAATGGGACACACGAAACCTCAGACTGTAGTTAAAGCAAGATTAATCTACTTCTACCAGAATTTTTGGTCAGTTAACACTGTACTGCACAGTCGGCCACGTTAGTTACCATCGTACCGAGGAAATTGACAAATTGTGACCTCAGATTTACTTACTTAGGTGTCACCACAGAGAAAGGCGATCAGGTTGGGAACTCACCCCTGATCTATGCTGCTATCTTTAGGTGGTGGTCAGGTTTGCGTGCTGTTTTGATCCGGCGGGCTACGTTAACTAGGATATCGGTCCTTCCACGTGCAACCTTGTCAGATAAGCTAAAGGAGAGCGGTCAGACGAAAAGTAGATGCACCCACAGTGTTGTACGTCGCACTACTGACCGCATTGACGTGCTCAGGTAGTGAGATACGATCTTATGAACATATAGCAGAACCATTTTTACAGTTGCGATAGTGCTCTCTTCAGATTCAGGAAGAAGGGGGTTAGGAAGGGTACCCTCAAACAAAGAGTACTTCGATCGTCCAGCGATTGACTGTGACTACCGGCATATTATCCAATACGGTCGAAAAATATCTGGTATTACCCAAAAGCCCGATGTAGTTTCGATTCCATCCATTTCGCGCAGCGTTGCTCAGAATCAGACATTAATGTCTTATTCAATGCCAATTCGGGCTAGGCAAGCCCCTCACTGTCAAGCAAGTGAGAAGTTTGAGTCACTAGCTCCCACGAAAACCCTGTATCATGTTGTCTCGCAGGTCAGACTTTTGAGTCAGAGACTCGGAGTGGAGTCTCTCAAATCAACCTCCTTCCGCGGCATAAACGACCGGGAAGTATCAGAAGCTATCGTCCTCCCGAAAGTTATATTATCCGCCCATTACGACTTTCTCCTACTATTCTACTCTGGAACCTTCCATCTTCTATGCGCCTTCTGGCAGTAATTGTTTTCTGAGGCCAATACATCTGGTAAACATTGGCGCATTTAACGTGCACATTCTCCGACAAGCCAATCAGCAAGCTGCCCTGACAAGTACTTTCCCAAGTCTGGAGCTTGACGTATACTGAATGTCAGGGACGCGAGTCTACGATTCCAGTATCGTTATCCACTGGGGCTCATCTTTAGATAACTATCGGTACAAGCGCTTTTCTCTCAGCGTTTCCGGTGACGCCGAAGCTCAATGTCACGACCCCGTTAAAGTGGGAGTTGCACTGAGTTCTAGTGCAGACCAATGTTTGCACGATTGGATCCCGGTGAACAGTCACTTACGCGCTATCAGACCCAATACATCGGTTGAAGTCAGTCAACGCAAATCCAAAAAGCGCTGTGTACTTATTAGACCAGCATACGCTCCGACGGACAGCTGTTCGGATACTACCAGAGATACATTCTATGACGTCCTCGTTGATCTCCTGAAGCAGACAAAACATTCTAACATAATCATACTAGCCGGCGATTTGAACGCTCAACCCAGCCGTCCTTCTGCAAAAGAGAAGTGTCTGGGGGGATCTTTGGTGTCCGGGCACAATGCACTGACTGTCGAAAGATTGCTGCAGTTATGTGTATTTTACGATATCTATAGTTCGAGTACCACACTTAAACACCGGTGCTGTGTTATATGGAGGCCTCCGTGTGCTTCTCAGTCATGGATACAACTCGATCATATAACGCTCAGTTACAGGTGACGCCACTCTGTTAAAAACTGTTGTGCATTTTGGAGCAACCACCTGGGCTTGGACCATGCTGTTGTGCATGCCCGTTTTGTTTTGTCATTTGACCAGATGTCACACGCTCGTAAACGCAAGACACTTAACTGATATTCGAAATAGGGGGGTGTAAATAGCGTTTACTAGGAGTCACTGGTCAACAAATTGCCCAGTTCGAATCAGGTGAGAGGACCTGACGAACAATGGAAACAAATCACAGCAGCTATGAAAGCATGTTGTGAAGATGTATGTTGCGAAGGATCTGCACAGCTATAGCAGAACTGGATCTCTGTCAAGTTTATCAAACCTATGGACAAGCGTCGCTCGATTCCATCTGGTTCTCAGTAGGACGACGACCGTCGAGAACTTAAACGCAAGCTGACCAAAAGCTTGCGCAAAGACCGTGAGCACCACTTGGTTGAACAGTCAAAAGAGATGAAGTATTTTTATCTGGGAATATCAGAAAGCTATTTTCTCTGACCTGTGGTTGTACTGGCCGTCGAATCGGTGTAAGTGAGAACATATGTGAAAACGATGGTTAACTTATCACTAGCCAATCACGTCGACTTGACAGGTAGGCTGAACATTTTAACTGACCTCAACCAGACCATGTGGACGACGGGACCCGGATGATCAGTTATCGCGCTCCAGATGGTCCTTCGTCGGAAGAAGAAATGGCTCTACAGCCGTAATTGCCAAAGCGTAACAAGGTTCCTGGACAAGATCTCTCGTTTTCTCCTTTCAAGGATGGTGGGAAGTTGATACCAGGACTGACAAAATTCCTTCAGACGACTTGGGAATCTGAAGAGGTACCTCGGGATTGGTGCTTACAAAAAATTCTTCTGGTTTTCAAAAAAGAGGCCCGAACTCCGCGTGGTAACCGAAGAGAGATTAGTCTAGTGTCTGTTGTGTCTAAGTTACTCCACTAACCTCATTTTACGTCAACTCACTAGGCCCAGAGAAATTCACATGTGCGAAGAACTGGCAGAATTCCGATCTGGTGGAGGGTATGTTGATCACATGTTCACCTTGCGATGGATCTTAGAGTATCGGCACTTTTACAAGCAGCCGACGGTCATGGACTTCTCATATTCAAAGGCTGCTTTCGATTGGGTTGCCCACATCCCCTGGAAGTGTCTCCTTCAGAAGGAAGTATCAGGGAAATAAGTGAATCTGTTGATATCACTGTATGTTCACCCTGCAAGCAGAGTGATGGTTTATGGACAACTGACTCGGACGTCCATCATCAAGGGTGTCCGATTTCCTCCTTTTTGTTTAATTTTGTCCTGATGGTTGGTGTTGAGCTTCCCTCTGGAACTAGGTTGACCGACCTGGAGTATGCGAATGACATTGTCTTACTTAGCCCCTCTGTCGAATTCATACAGACAATGCTGAGTAAGATGAGTAGCCGAGCCGATTTGTATAGAATGCGCCCCGCACATTCAGAGTGGAGTGCTTCTTCAAGACTGAGGCATTCCCATTTCTATGTTCTTTATTGCAGGAAATTCACTTGTGACCGTGGATACCATCACACACTTGGATAGCACTATCTTGTCAACTTGTAATAAAGCTGATGAGATATCAGTGAGTATAGCAAAGGCACGAGTTGCGTTCGTCAACCTGCGTCATCTGGAATATCGAGACGTCCGGCCGGGAAGAAGGGTATAATAATGCTTATGTGCATTCTATTCTGCTACATGGCACGGGAACGTGACCTGTTCGCAACGAAAATGTCAATAGACTTGCTGTATTTGATCATCGTTGTCTCTGCCAATTAGCTTACATTAAGTGAACTGAGCGTGCGAGCAATACAGCTGTTCGCCGGCGCTTATTCCGGAACGCACGGAAGGCGTGATGAATCGGTCAACTAGTCACGTGGTACAGCCTACGATGGTTGTGCCACACATTCCGCATGCCAGTCGAGTGTTTACTGTACCGAGCATTATGTACTGAGACCACCAATAGTTGGGTGAAACAGCATTATGGTCAAGCAATAGCGTGGTCAAGAAATATGAAGACTGATTGCTTCATTGAGCAAAGTCGGTAGGTGTCTCCTGCCTGGCTGCGGTCCTATAGATTACTCAAATCGCTGGTTAGAACCGCTATCCGAGTTGGCAGTTTGCCGCAGTCAATGGTGTACCTGCATTAACACCCTTTCCAGTTATTCCGCCTAGTCCTCTTTGAATACTTCTCAACCTTCTTAGTAACGTTTTTTTCTAGGACATTTCACATCACTGTTGAGGTCGGCGGCGGTCCGAGCCACAGCACCTTCTGGTCAAGCTTATGGCTGTTATTATGATGATGACAATGGTGTCTCAAATCGCTGGCTTGTATGATATCAGAATATTAGGCCTGGTTCAGAAGGACAACGAGAACATCGTACGACGCACTCTTGGTAGTATCCGAACAACGGTTTGCTGGAGCGCACACCAAACTAGTTATATACACGGTTCTCTTATTCGCAGACTAACGGCCGTGTTAAGCTTAAAAGCACACGAGCACCGGGTTTCATCCGAATAAACGGCACTCTGCCTTGGAACCTAGTACGACTCTCAATCCAGCTTGACTACGATAGTCACCTCCGTAGAAGAGAAACATATCGCTTTTATACAGGAGGTACAAAACTATGGAAAGATTGAGAAAGGTGAGATTCAGCGGTAGCAACTCTAACTTTTGTTCTTTAGCTTTGATGACAAGTATCTTGCAGAAGATAACCAAGTCACTAACGCATTATCTCGCATGCATTGTGCGCTCAATCAACAACATATATCGGAAGGAGCTACATAATTAATTGTCATCCAGATACTGTTCGGATGCTGCATCTCATACGTTACAAAAACCCGCCACCTTATTCCGTTGAAGGTTTGAAATCAGTCATTTCGCACTGTTTGATATGCGTAGAGTTGAAGCAAAGAATCTACACCCCAGTAGATAAAACCTGCATTAGACCGACCGTGCCTTTTGAGAGACCAAACGTCGAGTTTAAGGGACGCCTTTCATCTGTTATTGACCATAAGTACATACTAACGATCAGTGATGAATGCTCAAGATTGCAGTTTACATTTGTCAGCCGAACATGACGGAATCTACCGCTGTCGAATGCTCTTGCCAGCTGGTTTCGATACTCGGTATGCTGATGACGCCTCACTTTCACTTACAGCTCGGTTGTTTGTTTGCAAGGTGTAGGCGCCTTGATGTTGTATGTTTGAATGTAGACGTAGCTCTTTTTTAGTGGTTAGGTCCCCTCCCCTCCCTCTTTTTTCTTCTCTCTTCCTGAACAGGGTTTGTTTCTTCTTCTTCATGGTTGAGTGGCAGTTAAACATCAGTGTGAACCACTGATGTATTGCTGTCTATGATGATGATGATGACTATTAAGTGTACTCAGATCGAGACCCTATCTCCATGTTTGAAGAACTGAAGCGCTTCCCACACGGTAACAATACTGCCAAGACAGCTACGGTTTACAACCCCTAAACAAACTGGCAGGTCGAAGAGCTCAACGCCACGTTTCGGAGTCACATCAGCCCAAACAAAAGTAAGAGACGCATCCTGTAGCTATTAGGAATGTGTGCCGCTAAACGCTTTACATTCCATACGGTTTCTCTTGGGCATAGCAAAGAAGGCAATCCCACACGAACGGCTATTGTCTAAGAGCCTAAAATAAAATTCAAGCGTCATTTTGCTGATCCGGTTTACCGTTTCAGGACCGGTTTCGATGGGACGTCCTTTAAAGTCCTCATAGTTAGTGAGATCAAATAACTTGGAGGTAAACTTCGACATTTTCATGTCCGCGCATCTCCCTCCTCAACGGGAAAGAAGAAACGATGGCCATCCGTCCTCTGACTTAAAAAAAAGAGTTTGCACACTTACCCACCTAGTGATATCCGCTACCCTAACAACACAGATTCTGATTTATTTGCTGAGGCGAGAGTCTCGGATCGGCCCGAACCTGATGTGATACAAGAACTACAGACCGACGCGGTCCGACAGTCACAATAACAAGCATTTCTTCAGCGTCACACCAAAAGTACCGATTAAACGAATGCGAAATCATTGTTTAAAAAACCACAACAAACTCGTACATACAAATTGAGAAACAGAGGGTATGATGTTATTCTGGCACCCAACGATGAAATCGTTTTCTTTGATACTTTTTTTATTCTTCCATTCATAAAACATTGTGTACAACTATTCTAGACGTCGTCATCACCAATCTTCGCGTCCAAAGTCTCCTCCTAAATCTTCCCTGTGAAACATTTTTCAAACAAGTCAAAATAGACGGGGGTAATGCCATGGACTGTCCACTGACAAACATCAACTGAGTTTTGTGACGCTTTCCGTTTTCGTTTCCCATTTGTCCTACTGCTGTTGTCAGATTAACAAAGGTCAATTCGCGAGCAACATTAATATTGTCCGTATAGATAACAATACACCAATGCTCCTCGCTGATGCTTAACTGCCATGAAATCAAGAGGAAAATAGCAAGCCCATGGACAAAGAAGGAAAAACGGGTCTAACTACTAAAAGTAACTACATCTACAATAAAACATTCAGCATCAAGGTGCCTACACTTTGCGAACAAACAACCAAGCTGTAGGTGAAAGTAAGGCGTAATCAGCAAGATAGCTTCTTTACGGCCTTTACTGCTCCAAGTTACCAAGTGCACTCGTCTCACAGACGAGTCGGTCAAGCAACGACAACATTTATCTCACTGAGCCCGATTAGTTGCCATCTCACCTAACGTCTCCAGCCACCGACTGCGCGAGTCGTCAGGTTCTCAACCCAGGAGACGAATCTGACCTACAGTGGCTAACACCTTGGTGAACGATTTTATTTCTCTACGCCAAGTCATCATTTGTCCACCACGCGCTTTACGCCAGACGGCCGCAGCATCGAAAAAGTGTTCGATACAATAGGCGACTAGCTGGTATCCTTAGTAGATGATCAAATCTTGGAGCAGCGCCATGTGTGCCATTGGCTAACAATCGCCGTATTCCAAGACTATAAAGGTGCGTTCAATTCAGTGGATCGATCCACACTTTAGAGTCGCCTGAACGCAGGGGTGTACCGACTAAGAATGTGAACACTCTGCCAGCGCTTTATCCCCGTACTTCAGCTCATGTTAGGGTTTACGGTGAACCGTCTGACAGTTTCAGCACCAGGAATGACGTATGTCACCATTTTTGTTTAATTTCGTCATAGACGAAATAATAGAGGATTGTCTCCGACACTCCCAAGATGCCAGCGTTGACCTCCTGCGTGGTGAAAGACTGACTGAGCTTGATTATGCTGACGACAAGGTGTTGCTGTTTGACAACTTTCAGGTGACATAAAAAACGCTAAACGCAATTTCGCGTCCTGCTAAATACTTTGGAATGCGCTTTGCAGCCTCAAAATGCAAGGTGGTTTTACGAAATTGCTGTAATTACGTAGATTTAATATTAGATAATGAAGTCATGGAGGTCGTTGACCGGTTTGTATACCTGGGAATCTGCTTCAGCGACGGTGGCGGAGGTGTAAGGAATAGAACAGAAGCGCGTACTTCTAAGGCTAAGGCGGTGTTCGCTAATCTGAGACACCCATGGTGACAGAGAGGTATTTCTCTGAAGCTTAAGGGTCGCGTATATCAGACAACAGTGTGGACTGTATTACTATACGGCAGCGAAACCTGGCCGCTTAGGGTAGAGGACGTGAACCGTCTTCAGGTATTTGACCAACGATGTCCGTGTTCAATCGCTCGTATCGCGTGGCAGCAGTAAATGAACAAGGAGGTTAGGAAGCGGGTGTTTGGCACTGATTGTCAAACGGGTTCTTTTGCATAGACTTAGATGGTTAGGACATGTACTAGAAATGCCAGCTAGTCGTTTGCCACGCTGCGGCCAACTGGCGTAAAACGCGTGGTGGACAAATGATGACTTGGCGTATACAAATGAAATCGTACACGAAGGGGTTAGTCGCCGTAGGTCGAGTTCATCTTCCTGGCTGGCGCCCTCGCAACTTACACAGTCGGTGGCTTGAGACATTAGGTGAGACAGTGGCTAACCGAGCTCAGTGGCGCGAATGTTGTCGTTGTTGGGCCGAGTTGTCTGTGAAGTGAGTGTACTTAATGATGCGGGACAGTGAAAGCCGTGAGGAAGCTGTCTTGCTGATGATGCCTTACTTTCACTTACAGCTCGGTTGTTTGTTTGCAAGGTGTAGGCACTTTGATGTTGTATGTTTGAATATAAACGCAGCTGTCTTTAGTAGTTAGATTCCTTCTCGTCCCCTTCTTTTTTCTTCTCTCTTCCTATACAGGGTTTGCTTTTCTTTCTTCTTCGTGGTTGTGTGGCAGTTAAGCATCAGTGTGAACCACTGATGTATTGCTGTCTACCATGATGATGATAGTACATGATCTAACCACCTAAGTATGTGTACCCTTATTGAACTTCCTAACCTGTTCGTTGCTTACGTGTTGGCGCCACCAGATGCGAGCGATCGAATGCCATCGATGAACAAATACTTGAACGGGAATGGATCTTGACGCGGTGTGACGGCCTGCACATCTCGATGACCTATTGGGTTCAACTGGACGGTGTGATGATCACAGCGATAGTCACCCATACGAAGTAGGTCTGTAGGTAGAATCCTGACGAACCAGTCGTCCAGTCAAACCGGTTTGAAAGTAGAGGAAGGTTGCATCTTTCTTCTGGAAAAAAGAATTAGTTTTGGTACGCTGCAATCCACCCGCTGCTTTGCAATATAGGCTTTCGAGGCAAAGGCTTTGGCTGAGAATCCCAATAGTTTTCTCGTTTAAGTCTGAGAGTCCTGGTAGCATATCAACTCAGATAAACATAGAGTCACAAGAGTGTTAAATGCATACAGCAGTGACCGTCCCACAAATATAAATCCGATCGCCCTACCTACTACATACAGCAGGGTGGATATGCGAAAACATGCTCCTGCTGAACCCTCCTCCACTGTCTTATCAAAATCTTGGACAACAAATCTTTTCAATTCACACTCAGTTGTCTGCCCGATTGTTGATTACACTACACGTACAACTGCAAATCAACGTGTGACATACAGGTTCCAAGCTTGCATAATCCAGCGAGCAAAAACCAGGAAGCGCTGCATACACTTGTTAATCATCATCATTATAGACAGCAATACGTCGGTGGTTCACATAGCTGCCTCACTGCCACAAAACCATGAAGAAAGAAAATCAAATCCTGTATAGGAAGAGAGGAGAAAAGAGAAGGGGACGGGAAAGGGTCTAACTACTACAGACAGTTGTGTTTATATTCAAACATACAACATCAAGGCGTCGACACTTTCCAAACAAACAACCGAGTTGTAAGTTCAAAGCTGTTGTTCAAATATGATTTCATGACGGTATACGGTAAACAGCCTTCACCCTACATTTCGCTTCCAGTGGTGGGGCGCAACATCTTGAGTGTTCAACATCAAACGAGCAGCCCAAGCAAAATAACTCACCTCCTGACGTGAGTGATTCCTGAAAGTATATATGGCTAACAGACTTCCCAGTACAGCCAGCCATGCCAAAATGATCGAGAGCTCAAATAATATTCTGAAACACATGCAGAGAACAGAGCCCTATGACCTGAGGAGCGCGAAGCTTGGCGCACTTTCGTTCCACAAACATATTATCCCTATAAACAATGACAACTGCTAAGTGTACTTACTTTAGACCTATGCCCCGCTTACCGAAAAACGCCAACCGCCATTGATGTGGCGCATCTTGCAAGACAATTTCATGTGCACAATGATAATGATGGACCGTACAGAATATCACGACTTTTACTTGCATCGCTGTATTGTATATCTCAGTGGACTACAATATGAGTAGTCTTAACCTAAGTGTAAACACCGCCCTCATATACCGCCATCTACGTAGAGCAGATAGGATTCATTGCATCGGAACGGTCGCACGTGCACTGGCGTTTTTGCCCTAAGACAGAACTTGCAGCGTTCTTGTAGACCATCAAAGGTTTTAACAATCTTAGACTTAAACCTTATTTTCGATTCGGTGGCTCGTAACGTTCCCTGGAACAATCTCATTCGAAAATCAGTTCCACGAAAATACACGCATCTGTCAGGATCGCTGAGCATTTACAAAATAAACAATGTTAAGGTTTATGAGAACCTCTTTTGATTATTTCTTACTGCCACCCTGGCCAACCTTGAAACGGACGACATTCCAGAAAGTGTACATAAAGAATTAAGTGATTTTAGTGGGAGGATTCCTTGCAGCACTAATTTGACCACCATGCGCATGAGAGTTTCAATTAGCGCCTTTGCCAAAAGCTATATTGAATGGGCTAAGTCACCGGACTGGCTAGTATAAAATCCGCTTCACACCTTCAAAGTTCAAATCGCTACCTCAAAGCTGGGAAACTTCCTGTTCTGCCTTTCTAACCACAGACAATTCACTAGAGATGGTGGGCTGTTTTATCTACTTGGGTAGCGCCAACTCGCCAGCCCCTAATACTGTTGGTAAAACATCCGCAAGAACAACAAATACACGTGTTGTCTTTGCCAACCCACGTCCTCTGTGACGTCAAAAATCCGTCTGCTGTTAAAAAGGGGGCATATAACGCTAGTGCGCAATCCACTGCGTTATGTAGTCCGTAAATGTGATCTACATGTCAAGACGCGAAGTGTTTGAACATCAGTTTCCGCTGTTTTCTTTATCATAAACTGATATATCAGTGGCTCGCGTCGATGATTAACTGTTATAAAATCATGGAAAGAATTAGAAAACCCTAAATGGAAAGTAAAGGAAAGGGAGGAGTTGGAATCTAATTACCAAAAAGCACCTATGGCTGGTCACAAACAGGCAATGACAATGTACTCATAATTTACAAACAAAAAAGTGAAAATAAGGCGTTATTAGCAAGACAGCTCCTTCGACTTTCATTGCCCCGGGTCATCAGTTGCACTCACTTCAATGACAACTCAGCCAAACAACATTTACGTCAGAGTCCGATTAGTCATTATTTTATCTAGCGTCTCCGCCAAGTAGTCCACGTGTATGGGAAGTGCGGTAATTAACCAAGGTGCAAGTCTAAGGGCTTCAGAGACGTGACCAACTGATCGAGTAATCATCCTCATCATCACCTTCGAGCCGTACCCGTGAGTACCATATTTCCGGCTGTCGTTGGTTCTGGCAATGGTTCACGAGGAGGTGGAGTAAAAAATAAGTACAAATGTACAGAGTAAAAAAAGGGTAAAAGTGCACTAAGAAAGAAAAAAGGAAGAGCCGACGATCGTGCAGATACAAGCTCGTCAATGACTTCGACAAACTGGCATGCCAAAGAATACTTACAACCAGCGATGTGGACGATCACAAACTCACCAAGGGATACGCGGTACCAACCAGTCTTTCTCAGCTGAACGGGTAAGGCTTTCTTAACCCGTGACTACGCCATCACTTGTCGCCGTACGGTTCCTTCCAAACTCCAGCAGCCACAGTAAACAATGTGAGGTGCAACAGATGCTCATTCAGCACAAATAGTACGTGACAACAGCGAAGACTGAATTTTCAATCTCCGTTATCAGACGCGAACTTGCACATTTCCCAAATACACGCCGACGGACTGTCGCGTTACGCAAACTGTCAACCCATTTGATACAGGCCAACTGACGGAGATAACGATGGTCAAACACCAGAAGTCTAAATGCAGCTGCCACACGAATAGGACAGGCTACTATACCAACAGAACCAAGTTTAGCACACGCGTGCATTGCGAATTCTGCCTTTAATCGACAAATGGACGTCTTTACGATGCCAAAGGTGTTGAAGGTTGGCGAATATACAACGTGCTTTCGCTACCCTCGTGGGTACCTCGTCAGCAATGTTATAAGCTGAAAAAATGATACTGCTCAGGTAGATGTGCCGATCGACGGCCTCAAACGGCCCGGGTGCATAACAGAGGTGAGGTCAATACTGACTCCATCTTATGAAAACAGTTTACACTCTGAAGGTTTAAAGTGCCTGGTGTACAGGTCAGCCATGTTACATAATCGGTTCAGCATGGCCTGTAAGCTATCTGCAGAAGGATTAATTAAAGCACTGCCTTTCGTATGCCCCATAGCATTCAACTTCCTACAAGACAAAAGCTTCACTGAAAGATCCTCGCAACCTCCGAGTGCACCTCATAGAATATCGTCCACCAAAAACGTTGAAATAGAAGACCTGATACATCTGTGGAGAATGCTCAAACGTTCGTTCTGCACTCAACTGGCGTACAACGACTTGGATAAACTGACATTCGGTGGGACTCTTTTGTGATAAAAAGAGCTCATCATCATCATAATCATAACAGCCATGAGCCTAAGCAAAAGGTACTGTGGTTCGGGCCGCCGCTCACCTCAACAGTGACGTGGAATATCCTGGAAGAAAACGTTACTAAGAAGGTTGAAAATTATTAAAACAAGACTAAGCGGAAGAACTAGAAATGGTATGGATACAGGTACGCCGTTGACTGCGACACAACGCCATCTCGGATAGCATCTCTAACCAGCGGTTTGAGTGATCACGAGGACCCCATCCAGAGAGGCGACACCTACCCACTTTGCTCAATGGAGTGGTCAAGGTTTTTATATTTTGTGACCACGTTGTTCGTTGGCCATCACGCGGTTTTACCCAACTATTGGTGGCCTCAGTATATAACGCCCGGTACGGTAAACGATCAGATGAGATACGGAGTACGTGACCTAACCATCGCAAGCTGTGCAACGTAATTAGCTGACCAATTGATCGCGCATCCCGAGCGTTCCGGAATACGCGTCGGCGAACTGCCACATTGCTCACGCGATCAGTCCACTTAATATGGGCCAACTGGTGGAGACAACGATGATCGAACATAGCAGGCCTGTTGATATCTTCTTTGTGAACAGGCCACGTTTCCGAACCATAAAGCAAAATGGAACGCACACAGGCACTATATACTTTTCCTTTCAACGACAACCGGACGTCTTTTCGACGCCACAGATGACGCAGTTTGCCAAAGGCGACTTGTGACTTTCCTATCCTCGCTGATATCTCATCAACAATATTACACTCTGACGAGATAATGTTACCCAAGTATGTGAAACTGTCCACAGTCTCAAGCTGATTACCTGTAATGAAGAAAATAGGAGTCGAAGTGCCCCAGTCTTGAAGCAACACTTTGCACTTTGAAGGTGCAAGGCGCATTCCATACAAACCAGCTCGGTCGCTCAACCTGTCCAGCATGGTCTGCATATCTTCGGCAGAGGGGCTAAGTAAGACAATGTCGTCCGCGTACTCAAGATCGGTCAATCTAGCGCCAGGAAGAAACTCAACCCCAAGCCCACTGGACTCCCGAAGCGCACCCTCCAGAATGTCGTCCATGAGAAAATTGAACAAGAACGGGGAAATCGGACACCCCTGACGAACACCACTAGAAGTGAACGCCCGAGACAGTTGTCCATAAACTCTCACCCTGTTTGAAGAGTGAAAATAGTGATCTCAGTAGATTCACGTATTTCCCTGGTATTCCCTTGCGAAGGAGACAGCTCGGGAGAAAGTTACGAGCAACGGAATCGAGCAATAAACTCAAGGGGGAGGTGCTAGGTGGACAGCCACCAAACAAACAATTGCATTCATTTATCGCACATTTACACTGTTTTTCATTTACATTGTAGCTCACCATTGGTGCTTCTTTACTACGGACTAATCACTTTATCGCATCACTGAGCATTCATCTCCCAACGTGTTTTCTAACTGACAAGCATTCCGTCAAGATTTTGTCTTCTCAGTTCGAGTCGCGTGATTGAATATACGATTAGCTGATCTGTTCAACAACTCAGGGACATAGCAAAAAGCCACCTCAGTTTCCAACGAAGGGTCAGCGGGAATGCCACAACTAACCACACAATCCCCACCATTCACAAATGGATAAGCCGGCTCAGACCGGTTGAACTGTTCCCCAAAGTGCTTAGTTCATTCGAGCTGCGACAAGTAGTAAATATGAACTTTTTTTCACATTTAGTCTTTAACATCTTGCCGATAGCCAGTGCAACCACGAATCAGGATAACAACACTCGGCTATTCCCTAGTAAAACTGTCTTTTCTTTCCTTCCGACTCGCCCAGAGAATCAAGCCTCACAGTTCTCACACAGACTCGTAAGTTGACGCTTCATTTCACGGCAGTCCTTACTGTACTTAGAATCAAGAGAGATAAATCGACGTCTGCTCATAAGTTCCGTTGGATCAACAGAAATGTATACAGGTCGTGTCTGCGATACCTTTATGCAATAAACCTCATCGCAAGAGATTGGTATACCTATTGAGATTACTGTCCAGTGCCCCAGTTTAGATCACTTGACTGCATAACTATCAGTACTGTATAGTAGGCGTTTCGAATGCTGTCGTCGCTCAGTTTGCAGCTGGATACTTCAGGTTCACGAGCAAACGATCGCAGGGCAAACAATAAATCGAAACGGATACGAACAACGGCAGGATCTGAGTCGAGGTAGTTACTTCAAAATGAACGAAAATCTTTAATGGGGTAGCGCCACCAATAGCTGACGGCGATATGGTCAATTTACGCTTATGGTTAGGTTGCACAATGCGATGTCTACATGATGCATTGCTGCCGTTTAATCTGAAATGCGCAATTTTATATGTAGTATCCGTGCGATACATATTTGAGGGTATTTAATACGTACGAAAACCACAAAGAATGGAAAACGCACTACAATATGAGAAAAAAGTAGTGTGTAAGCTGAAGGGAAAAAATGTAGAGGGACAAAGAAGAGAAAGTTACAACAATGTGCTAACGAGTGTCATTGATTTCTGTACTTCACTACATCAGAAAGCGTCTTCAACCAAAGGTGTTCACTGTCCTTCGAACCCCAACCAGGAAGCCGGGGGCGTCCTACTGAAGTAAGCTTCACAGTGAGTGCCTTCGTATTCCAAACTCAAGTTATGTGCTGACCACCGAGCCGCAATTCTCAGCCGGACCCACCACTAACAAACAAGGCACGATGCGGCAGACGGTGAGTTGACATTCGTTAGATGTGGCCAAGCCAACGAAGCCTGTGAGACGAGATCAAAATGCTGAAGGACCGACAGGGTTTATTCACTTCGAAGGCACGTCGGCGAACTTCGACATTGTTGACACGGTGTACCAACCACACGTTGCTATTGCCTCAGAGGCACCCATGGTCAAAAACGGATACTGTATGAGCAGCCTCCGCGCGAATGGACCACGTTTCGCAGCCGTACAATAACACTGCCCTCACAGTGACGTTGTGCACTCGACCTTTCAAAGAAAGCCTGAAATCATGTAGAAACCACAGATGGCGTAAGTTGGCAAACGCCAACTGAGACTTTGTTATCCGATTTGTGGAATCACCAGACAATCCACTAGCGCTGATACAGCTCGCAAGGTATGTAAACTTCCCGACTGCTTCCAACTGCTCAACACCAAGGGTGAGAGCAAGGCGGAGTCCTGCCAATCTTGCAACAGCACCTTGCACGCAGTAGATGTAAAGGCCATACCTAACTGACAAACTGACGCCTCTAATCTGTCAAGGATGTTCTGGGCTCTCTGTGAGCCCTCGTAGATTGGGACGATGTCGCCTGTATACTGTATGTCTCGAAATCGAGTGTCTAGGTACAGTTCCACACAATTATTAGTTGTCTGTCAGCACACACTCTAGGATATCGTTTACTGCAAAGCTGAATAGAGAGGTAGGCTGGACAACCTCGTGGCACCCCTCTTCAGATGCCAAAGATAAGTGAGACGCTGCCGTAAGTCCTAACCCTACCAGAAGTCTGACAGTAAATTGCTTCCAGGGTGTTCACATACTTTTCAAGCACACTCTTCGATAATCAGTCCCAGAGTGCAACTCTGTTAATCGAATCGAATGCCCTCGGATGTCCAAGAAAACAACTGTTGGTCTTCTGTAAGAATAGAGGAGTTCAAGTGCCTAGCGAGATATGAACATGGGATCAGTGCAGCCACGGCCAGGGCGAAGCCCAGCTTGCGCCTCACGGATAAGTTCTCTGCGTGTTTCGTTTAGTCTAAGAAGTACAATAGCTGCGAGAAGCTCTGACACAATAGGAATCAGGCTAATCCCTCGGTGATTTGCACGAAATGTGAGTCTTTTCTGGAAACGGGGACGACATTGGCCAAAATCCAGTCATTTGGAATAACTTCATTGACCTGGTTTCTGGAGCAAAGCCTTCAGCTCTTTAAGTAAAGCTGGACCTCCATCTACAGAAAGAGCAGGAGGAAGTTCGTTTGAGCGGCGTGCCTTGTGACGTTTCAGAAACCTGATCTCAAGAGAGACTTCTATTTCCGAGGGCGAAGAACTGTCAACAGACCAATGAACACAGGAAGAGCACAAAGGTATAGTCAACGGCGCGGGTGGCCAGTTGAGCTGCTGTTGTTGAACTGAAGTGCTCAGCCCAGCGTCCAAAGCGCCGTTGCAGGCTATAAATAGGCTCACCACTGGCTTCTCGTTAATATCTGGCTTTCTGCTACCCACTGCTCGGATGAAATGGAAAGGCTTCCGAAAGTTTCCGATAGCAGTGGCTTGTTCCACCTCGATAGCGCGTCGTGCCCATCAGGCTTTGCGATCTTCTCGTAGACGCCTCTGGAACTCCAGGCGAGTCCAAGACCGGTAGGACTGTTGAGACGCATGCTTCCTGTTGCCTGGGGCCAGTGACTAAATCGGTTCAAAAGACCCACGAAAGGATATCAGGAACTGTAACTACGGGGTAATTACAGACCCTAGATAATCACCGTTTTCCGTCTATTAAATATTTTTGCAGATTACTCATACGGAAAGCCAATGATTTATTGTTTTCATTAACTTGTGTTAGTGTAGCTATTTGCTCACGACTGCGATTTAGGTAGACTGAAGGTCGATCATACCTGGCTTCTACTGATAAAACCTAGCTAATCATTTTATCTTCGGAAGGAATTACTTATGATGGGAAAATCTCACAGATTTAGTTTACTGCAGGCAATAGCGACCAGTCTTTTACCTTGAATCTAAGCTGCCAGGTAAGCCATTCATAAAACCTGTGTACAATTAGAGCATAACACTTCGTTAAGTGAACTTTTCCCACTGCATGAGTCAATCAAGAAATATGGTAAACGATACGTACAGAAGTGTTCGATTGTTACATTGAAATGGGAACAGAAATCACATGGTCCGTAGCGGAATACACTGGGCCTCCAGCGCACCCATTCATGGATAAGTTCATGGATAATACGCACTACCAAAGATGCATAAAAAAGGACGTTGTAGTCAGTAGGAAAAAACAATGGGACACGTTAATAAATTAAGGGGATTGCAGGATGATTACTTAAAAATTCCCTTGATTTCCGAGAACTTTCTCACTACATAGTCAAGATAAGATTTAGGACATCTATAGGTTTCGACTTATGAGTCCGAATTTCTCTTTACTTAAATGTAGGAGACTCCATCATGACCTAAGTTTTACGCACCTCTTCATTAGCATGGGTCGCATCGAGTAGCTTTCATATTGATGGCTTACAACAGACGACGAGGTCATGACATGCTCTGTTCTCGAGCTATTCTTAGACGGTAATTATCTTTATACGGAGTTATCAACCTTTGAAAAGACATTTGGTTTGAGGTTGTTAGCTGAACTACTACTGACCATACTAAAGAGTTGCTGGATTCTCCGTTACTTGTTATTCTGATTCACAGCCGTGTCAATTTCTTGGTATTGCAGGGACAAATGAACATGTGACTTCTCCATAGGTTTCGGCTAACCGCACTGTTTTGCTTGTCTGTTCTGCATGCATGCTTTCATGAAGCCTTCCACAGGAGGTCTGATATGTAGTTAGTACCACTTTCTTCAGTCGCACAATTAATCGCACGCGGCAAACACTGGCACTTTCCTATCTACCCATCTGTTATCAACATCCTCAAAGTCGTTTCGCTTGCAACGTTTCGGTTGTTGTTTAACACACATTATGGTTCCAGGCACTTTTAACTTGGTGCGGTTTTGAGTGTCACAGAATGGACGTGGGTCCACCTCAGGCTTTCATTTGTCCCTTCCTAGTTGATACCATTGGCCTCAGACTGGACTAGACGGAAGTATGTATCACATTCCCGAAAACTGTTGAAAACATATGGTGTGCCTCCAGGCCCTGCCGCGTCCTTTTAGTTGGATGCCTGTTGGGATCACAGACTGGCTACTCTTAAGGAAAGGCGTTTAAGGTTAACAGTGGACGAGGGTAGAGCACACGCTCCCTTGTTTGCAACATTTATTGTGTTCCTTAAACGGTGTTAAGCCTCATTTCACTGTCTGCCATGCAGGCACACCCGCTGTGTACCAGTAAAATGGATCCGGGTAGGTTAGACCTACAGCCTAGAACCCGGTTGAAAATCGAAGCGTATCCACACACAAATGAAATTAAGTGGTGTGAGAAACTATGAAAAAGCTGCTGTGGTTGGTACACACTCATTTTAAGTCCACAAACCTGTAAGCAGCCTCATGCGCGATTGACTACACGCGTGCAGTGCCGCACGCAATCATAGTTGTATAAAATGAGATTACAGCTACCACCCTGAACGAATATTAATAGCTAATGCTTGTATAATGAAATTTTATGCTGTCCATAGTGGTCTGAAAACAGCACTTTTTATAGACATTGTTCTTCATTAAGACAGAAGCTGCTTTGGCATCAGCAGGGAGAAAACTATAGGTAAATTTCGTTTAGTGCTTGTCTACTGAAGATATTATACCTATGGAAACACATACGCAGCTAAGGGTATCATGTGAGAAAATTCTATGGTAGAAAAAACCCATTCAGTGATAGGACTCACTCATATTTACAAAACGAAACACGGAAAGCCACCCTTCGAACAATTTCAAAAAGTGCGCGATAGGTTTCGGCGATTTCAGTTCAGTCCAGTTCAGTTTCCAGGACGGAACGGCTTTAGACAGAAATTGTCCAGTTTCTCGCACCAATGAGCTTTTAAGGGCACCCAGTGCTGCGACGATAATGAGAAAATATTCTTCACTATTATGAGTTAGTATGAGGGCTACCATATAATTCAGCGATTCAGCTATTGATACACGGGTTCGAAACAGAGGCTCAAGGGTCCCGGATTCAGCGATTCAGCGATTGATACACGGGTTCGAGGCAGAGGCCCAATGGTCCCTGATCCGGTCGGTTTTTCTTGTTCAATGTCAAGCGGGCGTCTGTTGATCTGAAAGGCATTCAGTGAAAACAGGATGTAGCACCGCTCTTGGGAGTCACAGTAAATATCAAAAAACAAACTAAGATTACTGGCATGAAAGAAATTTTGGAAAATGAAAGTCAAGTAATGTTTTGAAGCGATCGCTAGAAGCGCTACTGGCGGCCTCAGCAGGGAGACTGTTCCAGAAGTTAACAACCCCGTAGGAAAAAACTGCTGTCTGATGAAGGTCCGAGGACGAAGCTTGAAAAGCTTCATGTTATGTCCTCGCCGACCGTCGTCATTCGCTACAGTGGAAAACTGATCAACGAAGCCTACTCTAAGGAGGAAGTGTGTGAAAATTAAGCCACTGCGGAGTCGTCGAAATTCGAGTGGGTAAAGATCAAGAATTTCAAGTCGAGACTCGTACGCGACACTACTGAGACCTGTGACCAGTTTGGTAGCCACGCGCTGGACACGCTCAACGGATAATATGTCTTTTTTCAGGCCGGTATAAACGAACTGATTAGCATAAACATCCCAAGAGTAACAACCTTTTTTTCGCTGCCATCTCGTGGTGATGAGCAAAAGATAAGCTAGACGAGAGCAGATGTCCAGATCTTTCTTCAGATCCATTTTCGTGAGATCTATTGTGCCGAACGCGCTATGAATCACGAAGGCGTTGCCAGAATCTCCACCGAGTGACATATGTGCGCACTTGCTGTCATTTAGTGAAAGACTCCAATCGTCCGACCAACGCTTAATCGCGTCAAGATCAATCTGCAGTGCACTGGGATCAGTGGCATTCCAGATTACTAGGTCATCTACATATAGGAGGGCGCTGCTGGAAATATTGTCCGGAAGGTCATTTATATAGATCAGAAATAACAGAGGACCCAACACTGACCCTTGAGGAACTCCTACAGAAATGAAAGAGGGAGATGAGAGGTCTGATCCGGTTTTAACTCTAAATGTTCTGTTATCAAGGAAAGAAACAATCCAGCGAAGAACCTCTCCTTGAATACCATAGTTTTCCAGTTTGTGTTTCAAGCAGCCGTGTGGGACACGGTCGAAGGTCTTGGCGAAGTAGAAGAAGATGGCATCTGAGATAAGGCCATTGTCTCTGGCCTCCGTCAGACTGTCCATGAAAGCAAGCATATTAGTTATGCATGACCGACCAGGAGAGAAGCCATGCTGAGTAGAAGAAAAAAGACGGTTTGATAAGGAGTGAACGAGGATGGCACGCTTTAATAAGCGCTCCATTATCTTACACGGAATGCTAGTAAGGCTGATTGGCCGACAGCTTGCCGGAGAGTGCCGGTCACCCGCTTTAAATATGGGTGTGACCGTCTCCTCTTTCCATGCGCTAGGGAGAATGCCAGTCTGGAGTGTCTGCCAGACTGGCGGCCGCTTCTTTGAGAATTCCGGGGTGGATCTTGTCAGGACCCACTGCACGGCAATTGTCCGTTTCACGGGATTCGCCTTCAAGGCCGTTCAAAAGGCAAAACGGTCCTTTTGGTGCGAATCCTCGATTTTTAAATAATTTTTGAAATTTTGAAATCGGAATTTCAGACAAAGTACTCACAGTACATCAATTATAAAGAAGCAGCGTTAATGAAAAAATGAAATACATCGATTAAGTCCCGAAAATATTGGTTTGGTGATGAAACATTTTCCCATCATTTTCGCGAAAATAAGCCGTTATTGGCGTTATCTCACTTTTTCAAGCATCATAGCTGAGATCATTGCCATTCTCAAGATGAAATACATCATCCTATAGTCTGAGAGTGCTTCATTTTGCGGCGTTTACCAGATATGGTCGAAATGGAAATATACGACTATACAGTGTTGGCATTGCATTCCAACAAGAACACTAACACATTTGATAGTGAAACATGTATGATAACATTTCCGGCTTCATTGTCTATACGATATTTATACTGTTTCTCCTTGTTTGCAACGTTGCTCTTAGAAATGGTTATAAATGACGCTATCATGTGGTTGTTTCCATCTTCGGTGTTTATGGAACGACGTAAGAAAGGGGTATCATGTCCCACTCTGTCATTGAGAATCTTCAGAAGCAAATTCTATTCATTCTACTACATTGTTTCCAACTAGATTGAAGTCGCATGGCGTTCATACGGAACAATATGCGAAAACATATTCAATCGATGTATTTCTTTTTTTTCATTAATGCCACTTATTTATAATTGATGTACTGTGAGTACTTTGTCTGAAATTCCGATTTTAAAATTTCAAAAAATATTTAAAATTCGAGGATTTGCACCAAAAGGACCGTTTTGCCTTTTGAACGGCCTTGAAGGCGGATCCCGTGAAACGGATAGTTGCCCACTGCACTATATGAATTTACCTTAAATGAAAGGTCCTCAGCATTCAGCACGGAAAACCCGGCGGTAACGAGTGTTTGCCGGAAATTCTGCTGCTGAAGGATAGGGTGCCAGTCTGGCGGTGCGACGTTGTAGATTGCCGCGTAGTATTCCCTAAATAACTCGGTCACAACTAGGGAGTCAGATGAGGTCTCTCCGTCGGGCAGTCTCAGAGAAAGAGCCGAAGGTTTATTTTTTCTTAGTCGTCGCATATGCTTAAATAAGAAGATTTTGTTACCGCGAGCTTTGACGAGGGCCTTTTCTTGTACGCATTTGGTGTGCTCACGGATTTCTCGTCTACTCCTAGTTCGAATGGGTATAACCCCTGCCTTCTTTCAGTCATCTGGGTTGATGGCCTTCTGTAAGGTAAGATTAAACAACACAGTGAAAGGTTCCTGTAAAACATCACTAAGAAGTCTTAGTATCCTTGAATGTATACAGTCCGGCCTCATTGCTTTATTCACGTCTAGCCTATCCACTCTATCCTCAACCTCCTCCTCTCTTTTTTCGACTCACTGCATCATTGCCCTCCTTGCAGTCCCCATGCTGATTGCCACTGTGGTAAATCCAGAGTCCGGAATATGTACTGTCTGAAAAAACCGGCGGGGAACCTCTGCTTTTTGTAGTGGGGATTCGATGACATTGCCGTCAGTATCAACAATGCTACTCAGTCCTCTCCTAATGGCCCCTTTGGCCTGGACATAGCTAAAGAAAGCTTCAGGGTTTTTATTGTGGTTCTTCGTCAAATTCATTTCAAACTTTTCCTGCATTCAGTTTGTAATTCAGTATATCTTTTCCTGTCCGCCTTATACTGACAAGACCTGATGTACCCCCAGACTGTTTGTGTATAGCCCAAGCTTTCCTTTTGTGTCTCAGTACCTTTTCGACCCTACTCTTCCACCAGCGATTCAACGGTTTCGCGATTGACACACGGGTTCAAAGCAGAGGCCCAAGGTTCCCGGATCCAGTCAGCTGTTCTTGCTCAGCGTCAAGCGGTCGTCTGTTGATCTGAAAGGTAGTAATTGAAAAGAGGTTGTAGCAGCGCTCTTTGGGATTACAGTAATTACCGGAAACTAACTCAGCTTAATTGCGTAATCAAGCTTTTTTCAAAATGAGAGTCAAGTGATGTCTTAAAACGATGGTTGGGAGCGCCGCAAACGACCTCAAGAGAAAGACTGTTCCAGAGGTTAACAACTTTGTAAGCAAAGGACTGCTGCTTAAGGAAGGTCCGACGACGAAGCTTGAATAGCCTTATGTTATGTCCTCGCCGGCCGTCATCAGTCGCTATGATAAAGAATTGTCCAACAAGCCATACTCTAAAGACAAGGTATGTGAGAATTGAATCACCGCGGAGTCGTCGAAAGTCAAGTGGATATATACCAATAATTCCAAATCGGGACTCGTACGCTACATTTCTTTGGCCCGTGACTAGTTTGGTGACCGCGAGCTGAACACGCCCAACAACTAATATGTCTTTTTTCACGTTGGCATACACCACCAATTTCAGTCATTTTTGTGCGATTCTTACAGGAGTTCGGGGCTGGAGGTCTAAGTCTGCATGCTCTAATCAGTTTGTTTATCTTGATATCTACCGGACTTTGTTGACCTAGTGGATAGTGATGGAAAACGTTGCTTAAAAACGTTCCGAAAGTGTTTTGTTTACATTCACGAGAAGTGATGGACATGGATACCGGAAGCTTTAGTGTCGTCCGGGCTCTACATGGCGGCTGATAACTCGATCACGGATAATAGGTGACTCGGCCAGTAGAAACTGTGATAATAAAGCGATAAAGTGATTAAGGTTCACAATACCGGCTTCAAATAGGATGAGAGTGAAACATAGGTTCCCATGTACTTCCGAGATGGCCACGTCGAATAAGGAAAACAATGAAGCAGGCATTCATCAAACAGACAGACAACCAATAAACAAGCGAAATGCGAACCGGGGGTCAGTTAATTATTCTACTTACTCGGTCGAACTCAGGCTCTCATTAAAGGCGACAATTTGGACTTCCGAAGTTGCGCGTGGGCAATTTTCCTTGAAGTGCTAAGCCGACTTTCGTTTAAGCTACTTGTTACTAGTCGCTTTTACTACGGTTTACGATAGCGAGTTCCATGGGTGGAAAATGCGCACAGGAAAACGATGCTGTCTACTCAGAAGGTATGGACGCTGCTGGTTTACTTGTGAGTGACCACGCAAGTTGTGCATGGGGCAGCTGGAAACACGTGCCGATTCGGGGATCTTGTTGAGAAATACTATTTCTCCGTCGGCTTGCCGGTATTCAAGAATAAACAGGTTCAATGTATGGAGTCAATCCGAGTGAGAATTTTGAGACGGTTCATGTAACTCTTCCTAACATATCAATGTCTCACCTCAGGAATAAGGCACAGGCCTGGATATTAACTTCTCAGTGGAGACGGACATGTGGCAGACATTTCCAACCGTATCCCTAGTGAGCTGGCCTAATAGGTGGCTTAGAAAGTTCATCCTATAAGTAGCCTTCCAGGCGAGCCCGCCACAGTTAACAAATTGCGAGATATCACTACTGATAAAAGTCTCTAAGTCAGACACTATAGTTAATAATTGGAGGTTAGTGCCACCCAAAAAATAACGGATATCCGCCTGGTTTCCAATTCTTGAGTCCTCGCATTTAACGGCGTTGAATGGTAGGGCTTATCTAGTAGCTCACCGCAACAAAGTATCTTAGTCATCTTGCAGTGCCCCTCTATCCTACAGCGTATGAACAACACGGAAAATTTTGACATCAAGCCCATTTAACAGTATTTTGGAACTCCCTAATCCGGGGAGCTCGTTCACAACTGATGTGAGCAGTTGGAGGCCAAGAATGGAACTTTGGCACACCCCGTTGAAAACCGCCATTTTACATGAGAATACCCCGTTGACACGGACCTGGAAAGAACGGCCTTTCTTTCTTAAGCCGGTCAATCAAACCACTTTCACAGCCTAATGCTCTAAGTATGCTCAATAAGATATCATGATTTACACTATAGAATACCTTTGAGAAGTCTGGGAAATCTTCGTCAGTGGGCACGGAGACGTCCATGACAATCATCTATCTAATCACTACTTCCGTGAGACCTGCCCATCATAACCTAATTTTATGGAAGCCGAGTTCAGCCGCATGCAGATGTCCCGGACAATTCGGGAATTCCCGTGTAGCACCAGGTTTTCCACAGTTTTGGAAATTGTGGACAACAGTGTCATCGAATGGTAGTTTTGAGGGGCTGACTGGTCACCTGATTCAGATATTGTAGGTACCATATACGCTTCCCACTCAGTGGGAACGTTCCGTAACAACACAGATAAATTAACAATGTGACTTTTGGTTGTGACAAAAGTCTGCACGTTCTTTAAACATTATTGGCGCAACTTCAGCGGAGCCTGAAATTTTTCCCACCTTCATATTCAACGGTTTTCGTGCCATATATGTAGCGTTAAAGTTTAAGGGACCGATGCATTGTTCGGCATATTCCATTGGGAAGGCATCGTGCGGATAGATAACGATTTGTGGTCACCCACAGCAGAATGCTTTGCCGTGGCGTTCGGCGAGTGCATTTGCTGTCTCCCCGTTGTTGTCTGTGAGTTGGTCGTATAGTCTACCTATCTGAGATTTTCGACTTAACTTGAGCCACATGAGATATATGATAATGAAAACTCATAGAATTGACCACTACTCCATTGGGTAGCAATTTCTGGAAATCCCGTGCCTGCGATGTTCATTACGGGTGTTTCGAATCCGTAAATATACTTCATAATCATAGGAACTCTGCGTGACCTGGAGTCGGTCACACGCGAATATGTTCCCCTTAAGGGTTGTGACAATCTTACCGCGTACATGTGGTTTCGGCTTACTTAGTTATGTTGAGGAACGGGGAACACTTGCAAATTGTTTCATTTAGCACATACTCAACCACATCCCAATGCTTGTCTATTGGAGTACAGTGCTGTGGCCGTAAAAAGGAATTCAGGAAATCTCTCATAGACGCAAAGCATGTCCACCGAAGGGCGCTTCCGCGCTGATGAGGCTCTGCTGTGTTAATGAACTGGACTTGAACGACACCATGGTCACCAAGTCCAAAGGGTATAGAAGCTGTCAGATGGTTGGCAATGAGGAGTTCATTAGTAACAATCCAGCCTAACTAAAAAGATGCGCAACCGTACGGTCATCTGGTTGATCGGTTCACGCGATCATACCAGCCAAGTTGGTTGACAACACCACAGAAAGGGAAATATAATCCCACTCCCCGTGTTGTAGTCCATAACGGTGAATGAGATATATTGGAGATAGAAATCGCTCATCAGTAAAACATGAGGAAACGCCAATGTAGACAGCTGTTTGCATGTAGATATGTCTACACATCTGTAGTAGTACACTGTTGTGTGGTCGAGGTCATATGTCTGGACTGACCTACAGTGGCATGTGACCAGGATGTTACGCATGAACATCCACCGCTGAGCGACCTTTACGCGCAGGCACCTGCAGTGACTTCAAACAACTCACAGTTTGCCAACATCACTGTAGTCAATGTCACATGCACACAGGCCTACGAATACACACACGCACACAAACACAGCAACATACACAATCAGCCTCATCTGAGACACTAGCCCATGACACGTGATTCAACCCAGTGTCTTCGCCGGAGCTGAAAAGACAACGAGACCGTGCACACATGTGAACACAACTCGTCTGGGTCTATTGCGTGCCGGTGAACAGAGCACAGTTACAGTGATCTCTGGATTACACAGTGTTTCCATCCTTTAGATCGTTGACATATATAGGATTCCACCCAACACGCCACTACCGCACCCGCGGATTACATCTCTGTATTTTGTTTGAACCCTTACTGCAAGTGCACCTGTTATATTTGTCCGTTATTTATATTACAATCTGGTTGCATATCCTTCTGATATTATTCAGATGTTTGGCGTTACCGATACTACTTACAGCGTATTGTAATTAGTTAGCCAGCATCTAAACATCTTTCCAATATGAAATGTTGTTACGAATCCGTAGGCGGTGGAAGTGATGTACTACTTAGACCACTGAAATACTATCGGGCGCAGTTCGACTCGACGACAGAATACACTGTCGGCAAGGTCATCCAAAAGTAACTAGGCAAGAAATTGCAACGAAAGAAAAACCAAATAGGACGGACGTCCATGAAGTCTGCGAATCGCACTGGCCTCCGCAACTCTCAACCACGTCTGTTCTGGAGCCTTGGCACTATCGAGGCTGGCTGAGTCGCAATCACGGCGGAATCTGTACAAACGTTAAGTAAAGTAGTAGGCTTAAAGGAGGTAGCTGGTCGCGAATAAGTTCCCACATCAGATACTTTAATAGACACTGACTTTGGCATACTGATAGAGATAACCTTACGTTTGCCGTTGTGCTGAAACGCGAGAATTTTATCATAGCGTGTGTGTACGCGGAACGGACTTATATGTGGCGGTGCAGAGGCTGTCGAGGCGCAACCGCACGAATCGAATCTACGTACGCTGTCGTCGTCTGTTTTCTTGGTGAGGTCAGTCGGAGTCGTAGTATGTGTTGGGCCACACGCTCACCATAATCCGCGAAGTTGGCGGGTCCGGTTGCACGTGGGCAACTGCCTCTCCGGGTAAACGTAATTAGCATCCATAGACTAAGTGAGCGAGAGTGGTATGCAGGTCGACCATCAGCATGTTCCGGATAACTAACAAGCCTAACTGCAGAAAATCGTGCCACGAAGGGTTGTTGCTAGCGGATAGAGAACTTTTCAACTGCCGATGAAAACGTTCAGCCAGCCTGTCGGCTGCCGGGTGGTGAGCTGTTGTGCAAATTCGACTACGGCCTAGCGCGTTGGGAAGTGACGTGAAGGCTACGCCAAAATGTACCTGGCAGTCGGCGGTCATTACAGCGGAGCAACCAGACTGGGCAACCCAACGTTCCAAGGATGCCCGTGCTACGGTTTCTGACAAGCAATTCGGAATTAGTATAGCTCCTGACCAATGTGGGAATCTGCTTACGCATATCCAGATATACGTACACCCATTCGAGGGTGGTAAGCGTCCGATCAGGCCGACGTGTACATGATAGAACCGTTCGTCAGGGGCCGTAAATCTCCCCCACGGAGGCACATTTGTGATGGTAAATTTCAGATTGCCGGCAACGTATGCACGATTCGGCGGAGATACGTGGGTCACGACTAAAATTGCGCCAGACAAAACCCTCCGTGACCATTTTGACTGTTGAACGTATGTCCAAGTGAAACATGTGCAACGTGTCAAAAATACGACGGCGCGAAATCTACGGACTCACCGTACAGGAGATGTCCTGTGAAGTATCGCAAATAATCAACCCTTCAAATGCGTTCACGAGGAAGCTTTCTGGTTTGAAATAACTGGAGTAACAGGGCTGCTCTGTTTCTGGATCGTTGTCCTGTGTACCTGCGATCTCTGCCAGATCGACTGAGCTGTCTGTCGTGTTCGCCGTAGCATTGCTGCGCGAGAAAGCATCGGCGATTGGGCACACATTACCTGAAATATGACGGATATGGGTCATGAACTGATCCAGGTATCTTGTCACTCTGGGAGAGTGCCTGTCGATTGTTGAGCGTGAAGCGTGTTACCGGTTTATGGTCTTTGAAAACGATAAAATCTCCGCCTTCAAGGACTATTGGAAATGGCGGATACCGAGGTATACCGTAGACAGTTTCTTTTCGGTGACCCTATACCACAACTTGGTTAATTGCGAACGCTCAAAGAAATTGGCTAGTAGGCACCAGTGGCTATTGAGGGGCTACTGAAGAACGGCTGTTTTAGCTACGTCTGACGCATTCACAGCTAACGTTATGGGAGTGGTTGAGTGATGATGCGACAGCGATGCTGTACTGGCTATTGCTACTCTGAGTTCATAATGGTCTTTTGTACGGTGGCTGTAAGTAAAAATGACCGTACTTCAACTCTGAGCAGGTCGATGAGCGGTTGCAATTACGAATGAAACTGCGATAAAAATTTACTAGACCATCGAAACGGTGACGTTGCTTGAAAAAGGTGGGTTCCGGGTAGTTCACTATTGTCTGCACATTGTCCGAGAAAGGTTAAATCCCACTCGTGGATACGCTGTGACCTAAGATAATTACGCAGCGCATTCCAAACTGGCACCCAGTCAGATGCATGGTCTCAACATGGAGCGACAAACAAGCGAACGATGAACGCAATTACGTGCAAGGTTCTATTTGTAGTGAGCTAGTGACCAAGATATCGTCCAGGTACAGATAAACACCGCCCGGTCCACAGCGATCGTTGCGAATAAAATACACCATACACTATACATTATATTCTTCTATTTTCACTGAGTTGTGCGTAAAACCTTCAGTCAAGGATAAGTCTGCAGATCACGTGGTATCACAGCGCAACAGTCAGTTGACGCTGATTATAATAAAAAATTTAACCTGACACTCTGATTTTGACTACGCAGTATTCTGGTAAT
>JTDE01002357.1:74731-87341 GCA_014338405.1 Paragonimus skrjabini miyazakii | reverse complement strand
CGTTGGTCCGATCCGGTCGCCCACGCCGTTCTCCATCCGCTCACCGTGGGTTTTTGAACGCACCTCCTCCCTGTGTTGAGGTATTTCACCGAGAGTTGGAATGCTCGCACTTACTGCCTGACAGTCCACCACAATATGATTAGTCATACCTGGCCAGTATACGGTATCCTTAGCGCACACCGAGGTGCGAACGATGTGTTTCTTGCATGGTGGCTTTCCTGGCAGCTCGAGGAATTATCAAACGTTCTCCGCGGAACACAAGATCGTTTTCTGTGGTCAACTCATCCCGGACCTTCAAATAAGCGCGAATTAATTTACTCACTTGTCGTGCGTCGTCCGGCCAGCCGTTTCTGATTTGCTCTTCGAGCTTATCCATCTCTTCGTCATCGGCAAACGTCTGCCTTATTCGTGGTAACCGCGAGTCTGATTCCGCGAGCGTTAGGTGTACATGTTCAAATCCGGTACGGTTGTCTTTTTCTGTTGCCAGTGGGGCTCGCGATAGTGTATCAACCAGTTCCGTGTTCTTGCCAGGGGTGTATCCTATCTCGAAATTATACTTCTGTAAACGTACCAACATTGCCTGCAGACGGCGTGGCTTATTGTCCAGAGGCTTTTTTACGATAGTTGTCAATGGTTTGTGGTCGGTGTGGACGATGGTTTTTCTTCCAAATATGTAATCGTTGAATTTTTCCACAGCAAAGACTATCTCCAGCAGTTCCTTTTCGATTTGTGCGTATCGGGTTTCGACACTACTCATTGTTCGACTTCCGAAATCAATCGGCTGTTTGTTCTGCATCAGAACTGCTCCAATCCCATTTTGGCCGCCGTCACATTGTATCATTAACGCCAGACGTGCATCACAGTAACGTAACACGGGAGCTTTGGCGATTAATGGTTTCTTCTTCTTCATGGTTGTGTGGCAGTTAAGCATCAGTGTGAACCACTGATGTATTGCTGTCTATGATGAAGATGATGTTTCCACGCTCGCTCTTGTTCATCTCCCCAAATCCATGGCGTATCCTTGTGGGTCAGTAGCCTGATGAGCTCCATGATTTGCGCTAAACAGGGCAGAAATCGACTCAAGTAGTTAATCATTCCATTGAAACGAGCAATATCTTTCATATCATTTGGGTGTGCCATATTCACTATTGCACAGATTTTTGCCGGATTAGGCTTGATTCCTTCTCTGGATAAAACATGCCCATAGAAAGTAACTTCATTGGTGCAATATTCAATTTTCTCCTGTTTGAGCTTGATGTCGTCCCGTTGACGTCTAGCAAGAAAGAGTTCTAGATTCTTGTCGTGTTCGGGTTTGGTACGACCGTGAATCAAAACATCGTCAGCTATGCACACGACACCAGATAGGTTCTCGGTTGCTTGGATTAGTCGTTTCTGGAATATTTTGCTGGAGACTTTCAATCCGAACGGCAGACGAAGCCAACAGAAACGACCAAAAGGTGTCCCGAATGTCGTTAACAAACTGGACTGTTCGTCCAGTCTTACATGCCAGAAAGCAGAGGATAAGTCCACCTTGGTGAAAAAATACGTGCCGGTTAGCTGAGGAAGAACATCTAATAAGGGGAGTCGAAAATACTCCCTTCTTAATTCTGCGTTTAATGGTTTCGGGTCGATGCAAATTCTCAATTCGCCAGACTTCCTGCTAGCTATAGCGACCTGACTAACCCAATCGGTTTTATCGTCTACTTGTTGTGTTACCCCTAAATCTGTCAACCGTGTTAATTCCTTTTCAAATGTCTCTTTTACAGTAAGTGGCAACTGACGAATGGGTAGCACGACTGGTTTCGCACCTGAATCGATGTTCAAATAACAGACTCCTGGGAGGGTTCCCCAAGAACCATAGAAAAAATGGAATATTTTAGACACATGTTGGTCAATGGCAAGATTACGTTATGTACACAGTTAAGTGTTACCAATCCAAGCGCTTCGATTGTTTCAACTCCGAGGAGAGGTGGAAAGTTTTCTTTGACCACAAACAAAACTTGCTCGATACGTTTGTCATTATTAGGGTTGCGCAGGATTACTGTAAACTTCCCTGTGGGTGTCACCGTTGTTCCAATCCACTAGGTTCATATTCGTCAGTGGTTCGTTTGGGACGCAGAACCGAGAGACGAGGTTGACACCTGCACCTGAGTCCACCCGGAAGTTTATTGTTATTTCATACAATTCAATTTCGGCAGACAGTATACCCTGGTGGGGTTCGTTCACTCCAATCGCACACGCTGAGTACCTTCTAGATTGGTTTGTCTTTGCCAAACTTGGACTCCTCTTGCAGCAAACGGAGAAATGATTGGCTTTGCCGCACTTTGTGCAGATTTTTCGCCATGCTGGGCACTGTTCTTTCTTGAAACCATGGGTTCTTCCGCAGAAAGTGCAGCCTGCTAGATGGTTTCTTGGTTCTTTGACCATCAGGCGACTGATATCTTCTGTGCAGTGAATTTTGAGGGCTTCTGCCCTTCTGTCGGCTGCCTCATCACTTCGACACATGTCAGTGCATTGTTTCAGCGTCAACTGAGGATCTATCAGCATTCTCCTTGTCAAATTGCCGTTTCTCGTTGCGATAATTAACCAACTCTTGATCAGTTTGTCATGCATGCAATTACAGAAACCGCAAGTTGTGGCCATGGACTTCAGAGCTTGAACAAATTGATCTATGGATTCTCCTGGGTCTTGGACGCAGCAATTAAGTTTATATCTCTCAAAAGTGTCGTTCGTAAATCCCAAAAAATAGCATTCTAATTTGTTCATCACGTTTTCCCAGTCTTCCGGGTCTTAGTTTGCTTCATACGGAAATGTAGTAATGCAGCGGACGGCCTGCTCTCCGATGATATGTCGAAACATCGTCATTTGAAACTCCTTCTCGGCTGGCGGTAGTCGAGCTAGCCTGCGGAAATCTTGAAATTGCAACTTCCACATTTTCCATCTTTCTGGAAGTCCTTCATCCTCATTCATGTTCAGCTGGGGCGGTGGTCGGAGATTCAATCCCGCCATTGGGCTCACACCCATCCAGTCTGGGTTCTTCATCTCTGTCACCGTGTAGAACAAATCAGGTTCAGAGCAAGATGTGTATTCACTACATCACACACAACATCTCATCTAGTCTGTTATGGATATTAAAGATATGTCAGTGTCGAACAATCTGATTGGCCAATGCAGATATGGCGTACACGATTGGCTGCACTCCACCACAGTAACCAAGATTGACTGATAGGATCCCCGGTTGTTCTCCAAACTGGACGTTTAGACTGCTTGCACTTCACCACCCGATTAAGTCAGTAGTATAAGTCCGGAGATTCAGGTTATTTCAAATTGAACACCACCCATACTTGATCGCAGCCTTCGCATTCAGATAAGCCTTCGAAAGGAAGCAAGTTGTGTTTGGGCGTTTGGATTCGATTATTCGGTCATGCCTATTGTGAAGTTACTGGCGTTGTGGTTAACACCGTAATCTCACGAGCGCGAGGGTCAGAGTGCAAAGTCCGATCCGGACAAGGATGTGCACTAAGAAACTCGAGTCTAGTGCATCCTTTCGAAGTGGGCTATCCGAAAGACTTACCTAAATGCGAAGGCTGGGTGGTGTTCAAAGTTAAATAGCCTAACTAAGTGACTGTTAGTGCGTAGGTGGTTTTAGCTCTGAGGTTGGTCAAACCTATCCCTGTGTACGATTCAAATACCAAGCTCAACGAGGAGCTCAGTACCTAAATGGTGCGAGCTATCAAAGTGGGATCGGCGTAACAATCCGTTTCGTAATACGACCAATAACGAGGGTTAATGACCTTCGTTAGCACAACCGTTTTCTTTACCACACACACTGCAAATCACTTATTATCCATTGAGGTTTTCCGAGCTTCGTTTGTTGCTTACACTAACAGACAATAAATGGAATTAGGTTCAGAGTGAAGACGACCATTGGAGAGAAGTCAACTGGATGACCAGTTACACAATGACGACAATTTTCACTCCTGTATGTTACGGTTTCAATAATCTTGTATATCACCATGTGAACAATTCCAATAAGCTTGGGATATCCGAGATGTTTCCATGGTAAAGGGTTCAAAAATAGACGTCCACTCAAAAACCTCACGCCTTTGAATACATCCAATGTACACAGTCTACAAAACGCTTCTTCGACCGAAAAAAAGAGATCTTTAAACAATTGATTGATGTCGGCCTACCTGTGTCAATGTTATGTACTAGTAACATTCACTTCTAATTCAATGGTAAGCTTTATCGCCAGGTTGATGGCGTAACTATGGGCTCACCGTTAGGCCCGGTACTGGCGGACATTTTAATGAGCATGCTCGAGAGTAACGAGCTGGACGAACTGATTAGACAACCAGTTACTATCGACGATATATAGATGATGTTTTTTGCGTAGCGGATAAGACGGAAGATTTACAGAGGTTTTTGACCGTATAAGAACATCGTGTTCACGTTGGAACCAGAAACTGATAACCGCATGCCATTTCTAGACGTAGCACTAACGCGCAGATCAAATGGATCGTTACAGCGAAGTGTATATAGAAAGAAAACCTGGAGTGGGCAATATCTACACTTCCACAGCTACATACCGATTGGTCTGAAACGGGGTCTTGTACGCTGCTTGACAAATAGAGCAAAAAGAATCTGTAAGGAAGATACGATAGAATTGGAGTTAAGCATGTCTGGTAACGCCTATCCTGAGAAATTTATTACCAGAAACATGCAAGAGACCTATGCAAGCCACAGTAGACGCAGCTGATAAGGAAAAGATCTGTTACTTTGCCGTTCAAAGGGGACGCGTCAGCCGAGCTGATAACCCGCCAACTAACTGACGCGATCGGTAGTACCTATTATGCTGCAAGTCCTATCGTAATGTTCCACTCAAAACGGACGGTGCCACTTAATCTGAAAGATAATATGCCTAACAATGCTGTCTCATTTTTGATCTATTCATTTGACTGTTCCTGTGGTTCAGCATATATTGGTCGCACCACTAGGCGTTTACCAGAAAGAATTCGTGAACACTGCCCGGCGTGGCTTCGCTCCGGAACAACAAAGAACATTAACTCATCCATTCTGGCCCACCTAGTCGATTGTGACCGTCACACAGACACAGATAAGGCGTTTCGCATTGTCTACCGTGCTCCGGCCACGAAAGATCAAGTGGCGCATCCTTTCTATAGCCGAGGTGGTCGCAATCCGATTACGTCAGCCGGATTGGTGTGTTCAAAAACAGTTCAAAACAAAAGCCAAACACCTGCAGTCAACCCACGCGCCAATTTGATCCCGTCCCCCCCAACTCACCCCAATTAATACTGATTTCCCAAAACCGACCTCCCTTGTGATTATAATCACAACGAAGTCGAGTTTGTGTTTTACCCAATAATCTCCCTTACTGCTTCTTGATTTGATATATAATTGCACCAGCGTAAGATGGAAATTCATCGAAAACAGTTCTGTTCGCTGAAACCAAAATTGTTCTTAAAGGTCTTTAGATGACAGAAGATTCATGTTAAATGTTTCAGCTCTTGGATACTGTGCCTTGAACGTGATTATCACAGCAGTGGATCTAAGTGTGTGCAAGCGATTTGTAAGGTCATTTTTGAGAAACAAAAAGAATTCCTATCGCCTCTTCTATCTCAAAACCGAACATAACGCCTTGCATGAACAGGATTAGATAAGTGAAGGATGTCCAGGTACCTAAAAGCGACCGAATAAGCAGAAGGGTGGAAACTATGGCAGCAGCCTTGAGAAGACAGCACCCGTTCCGGATATCTGCAAAGTAACTCAGAAAATCCGTCAGTGCATTGAGTTATTCATAAAAGTCAAGGTTGCAAACAGCTGTTTTCGGTAATTCTCATCAGGCATATACAATTACAAGCGATTTATTGGACTTATATATAAAACAGGAATATGGTTATACGCAACGGTAACAGATGTCGATGACTGTCTACACGAGTGGTGGCGGGTTTGTGTGTGTGTGTTGTGTTTACATGAATCATGTGACCGGTGTGTGATAACGTGTTAATCGGGTTAATCGAGCTACTGGGACTTGGGGTTTCAGACGGTTTACACATGGTTGATCACGGGAGGTGTAGAGCTTGTACGAATCTCATTTGGGCGCACAGTTGGGGGTTGTAGAGTTTGATAGCGATTGCCTCTGCCGTAGACAGGAGTCTCGCCATGACAACTCGGGAATGAACGTGGGGCACTCTGTAGATAATTTTGAACGCTCTGTCGGGCGTGATTTGGTGACCTGTGTCGATCACATGCGACCCGATGGCACTTGAGATTGGTTTCGTTATGCCGCTCCGTAGCCATTTGGGAAGGTACTCACGGATCCTGTCTGATAGTCGCCGAGTAGTTTTCCCAACGTAACCGGCTTGGCAACAGCAGGTGAGAGAGTAAATACAAAATGACGAAGAAAACTTAGGCAAACTATCTTTGAGTTGTGACACCCACACCGGTCGGCTCTTGAATGAGATGATCATTCGTGCGGCGTTGTATGTCTTCGCCAGTGCATTTGTCAGCCTGCAACTGATCAGTTCACTAGCTGCATCACTTTTGAATGTCAGACTGACAAAAATCGACTTTTTCGCTACTGTTTCCATTGTTGGCTGAGTAACTTTGCACTTCATATTCTTTTCTATAAATCTTTCTAAGTACCCATTCTGGCTCAATATCTCTCGAATTTGTTGAAATTCGCTGTCTATGGTGTCTGTCGTGCATACCCTTTTTGCCCTATCGGTTAGACAGCCAATCAGATTTCGCTTCTGCTTTAGTGGAACAAAGCTTAGAAAGTTGGTATACTGTCCCGTCCACTTCTTCTTCCTATGAACGGATCTCTGAAAGGAACCGTCCGGTCTACGCTGCAATAACACATCAAGGAAAGCCAAACTAGCATCCTTCTCTTCCTCCAGAGTGAATTGTATATTCAGGTGTGCACGATTAAATGCCAGTAGAAGGCCTTGTGCATCATGGAGTTTTTGATCACACCGAATATGTCATCTACATAGCGTCTATAGAACAGAAATTCGGAAATCGTTGGTCCTAACTGATTCAGCTCCACATGGGCCATAAATATGTCTGCGAGCAACGGGCCAAGTGGGGACCCCACAGCTAACCCATCTTTCTGTCCATAGATCTCACCATTGAACTGAAATTGGACGTTGGATGTGCAAAACAACAGTTCCTTCAAATTTACGACCGGAATACCAATTTCTATTTGATTTTCTTCTATGTACTCACATAAGTATTCTATTGTTTCTATAAGCGGCACGTTTGTGAATAATGACGTGACATCTAGAGAAATCATCTGGTGATTTTTAATGTTCAGCGAGTCAACAGAGTCCACAAACTGAAACGGAGTTATTCTTGCTCTGACGGGTTCAAGTATTTGAACGAGCCATCTGGTTAGACTGTGATAAGACGAATTGTTTACGTCAAGAATTGGGCGTAATGGCAGCCCATCTTTATGGACTTTGGGGAGTCCATTCAGTCTTGCAATAATCGTACCGATCGGTCTGGTTCTTTCAAAAATAACTGCATCAATCAAGTCAGTCTGCTTCATCTGACGAAGTAGCTTGGATAGGCTCTTCTCAATTGATGTTGTTTTATCTTTCTCCGATTCCATCTTTGTGAACTTCGATTGGTCAGACAAAAGGTGAAGCATCTTGTCAACATAATCCGTTTTGTCTAATAAAACTACTCCAGCTCCTTTATCTGGCTTTGTTAAAATGATGTTATGTTTGTTTTGCAGCTCTTTTATCGATACTACATGGTTTCGATTCAATAAACTGCATCTGGATTTTACAGTATCGCGGTATTTATAACAGACACTTACAAGGGTTGAGTTATTCCTACTTACAGGCTTGGTAACCAATACTAAAAGACGGCTAATCCTGAAATATAGCAAAAGACTAGTTTTATCGACCTTGAAGTCAATGGGTGGAGACAAAACAAGCTACTGAGCGAAGCAAACATCACCTATGCGTACACTTAGTCCCCTCCTAATGTATGTGAAATGCCCTATTCAAGGAGATACACCGTTTTGTCGCAAGTAAGAAGCTGGGGATTGTGTTTCTGCTACAACAGACTAAATGGCTGGTGACATCCAATCTCATAGGAGCTTATAAAAATAGCAGAAACCAAAGGATATCTGCGCACATACGCCACTTCCAGTGGCTTGCGCCGTACCATTTCTAATTTCAGCCACACACCTCGTATTCAGTGTATGTCCGAGGGTATGCTGAGAGAGGCAAAATAGATGATAACATACACGAACATTGTAAAGCCCACTGAACGTGAACAGAACAATGTTTGATCAATTTGATCGTTCGTTTTATTATTAGTGTTCCAATTGTAAACGTTCGCTGCAGGGGATTCTACTATCACAAAGATAATTAATCAGTCTTTGAGAAGTTTTGTATAGTGTAAGCACCCAACCCAGTGATTTGTTGTGAGTATACAGTTCGATTTCTAACAAGGATAAAATGGCATAATATTGACGATTAGGCTGACATTGTGGATTAGAAAAAGGAATCACTTTGATCGAGCTAGTTTGAGGGGGTGATTAGACAGCGCGTGAATGCAACGGGGCCAGTGAATATGTGACAGATTACCGGAAGGAAAAACATGTTGATCGCTTTGCTGAGAATAAGACAACGTGGTAACGCCAAATATACATGCCCAATACGCTTGATGCAACATTGCGGCATCAGTAAACAATTTAAGTAAACCACAAGGTGAACCACGTCATCGGAGAGGGCAGAGACGAAAAAGTGGAGGTCACACAGCAGGCTAGGCTTTGCAAATGTGTCTTGTTCGCTGTGTTCAGTTTCAGTCACACACAAACAGCCGGGGGTATGAGTTGGTAGCAGATCGGTTGATATGTTTTCAACACTCATCGAATGGGGAAATGTCAAGCGTATATTCCGCAGGATAGATATGAATAGACTACCGCATATACCACTCTGTTTGCTCTGTTAGGTTCCTGTGATCGAACAAGGCTGAATGCCACCCACAACCGGCTACGCATACATGAGCCGAGCACAAATACGATAGTGTTAATCGATTACCGATCATAACAACCGTCGTATGAACACAACTCAACCAAATATACACTGTGGTCCACTTTGACTGTGGCGTTGGTTATCGTCTCATCGGATCAAGCCACTTGCTACTACCACCTCATGCACTCAACGATTCTACGCCAGGGCACAGCAAAACGTGCCCAACACAACGAAGGGACCGTAGGTGCCTGAGTATCAGAGGACTTACCAAACTCGATCTGGCCGACGCCTATCTATTAAATAGATTCCAAAGAATTGCTGACCGTCGACTCCCAGCGTGAATTGTTCCAGCAGCATCTTCTCCCTTTACGAAGTGAAGTTAGCTTTTGTAATCTTTTAGTAGGTGACGGACACGATGGTGATTGACATCCTGAAAGCAGCAACATATCTTGACATCATTGTGGCGCGTACCAATCGTGATGATTTGTACGAAAAACTTGATCGTGTCCCAAGCGAAACTCGAGAATTTGGGTTTCAAACTTCGTGCAGAGAGTTGCTACATGGTTATGCAGTCGATCAACCATCAAGGGTTTATAGTCAACCAACATGGCCGCCACCTGTACCCAGCCAATATCGATGTAATCAATCGAATGCCCCATCCAACTGACGCATCAACTTAGTGGTCATTCCTAAGACAGGTGAGCTACTGCATTACATTTTTACCCGCGACGCACCATATTCGACGGCCACCTAATGAGAGGATATAGTGCGCAACTTGTCTGTTGAATGCAATAATGTCCTTGACCGTGCTAAGCCTATACTCTCTTCGGATCTGTTCTTGACTCATTTTGAGTCTTCCATGGTCATTGTGGTGGTATATCCTGCCGACTCCCCGATGGTTCCAGAGAGGCAATAGCTCACGCATCCAGGACACTGAATGTAGCTGCGGTAAATTACGGTCAAGTCGAATAGGAAGCACTGTCAATAACAGTCGCAATGAAGCAATTTCACAAAATGTTGCACGGAGGTCACTTCATCATGCTGATCGATCACAAGCCACCGCTTGCAACAGCCGGCTCAAACAAAAGCAATGGGCAACCATACTCTTAAGCCATTGTTTTATTGTCACGTACTAGTTGACGTCAAGCATCGGGCAAGCAGACTGACTGCTTCACGCGCCATGAGAAACGATTAAACTGCGAGTGAGGCCTTTTTTTGGGGGGGGGGAGGTATGAACTGAACTACATGGCAGGAAAAGAAATCAAAAACACTTCCACGATTAACAGTGATCCAGCAGTCGACAGAACGAGATCTTCAGCGCTATCTATGTAATAGACGGTCTCAGGACTGCATTGGTGATGAAATAGAACAGTACTTCCAGTGAACAGATTGTTTTTCTGCCGTCCATTCCTGCATCTTGTTCAGGGTGGTCATCTTATCTGATCTCAGAACATGGGTTATACAGCAATTAGATCGCACCCATCTTGGTATCATTTGAATGAAGGCACCGGCGTACAATTATCTGTACAGGCTTCACATGGATCCCGACAGTGAAAAGTTTTGCAGCGGCTGTTCTGCTCATGTATTGGCGCCCAAATCCCCAGTGAAAGGTGAACTCTTATGGTGATCCAAATTTTTTGTTGTTTATCGATGTATACGGCATATGACCAGAAGTTTGCCTGATGGGAACAACGTAGGCAACCTCAATGGTGCGGAAGCCGAATCAAACATTCAGCCGCTTCGAAGTATTGTAAACAATCGTGTCAGACAACGGGGGTCAGTTTACTTTCGGGACACTCGGGGACTTCCGCGAGCGGAATGGCAATAATAGCACACGGTCGCCGTTCTACCACCCACAATCAAATGGCAGGGCAGAATGGTTCGTGGGCACTTTTTAAAGGGCTCTTCAGAAAGCGAAGGAAAACACGTCCGACGCCTTTGAAACATTTCGTCTCAGTTACCGGACGACTCCGAATCAACAATGGCGTACAGGCTACCAGTGATTAACGACCTACTGCACCCTCCCAAGCCACCGAAAGAACAGCAGTTTAACAGAGGACATGGAGCCCAATTCTGTTTCTTTTGGGCTGATCGGTCGATGCCAGCCAAGGAATATTCTGGAATAAAGATTACATGGATGCCCGGACGAATTTAAAGCAGTTGAGGAGCGATTGTGCATGAAGTTCAAGTTGGCTCACATACCCGGATACGGTAAACCAGTAAGGTCATACTGTTCGCGAAACAAATGGGCCATTTAGGAAAACGAGGGCTGTCTCTGGAAGATCTATTGAACGATGCCAACGGTCAAGAGGCACTCCAGAAACGCAGAATGTTAAGGTTCAGGGGAGGTGACCAAGCGCTGCTGACAGTTCGTTTATCAAGCTGCAGAAGGACTACTGTAATCCCACTCGAAGTTAATCCCCATCCAAGCACGTATAATGGGCAAACTCAAGGCAGCTGAACAGTTGAACGCGTAAGAGAAGGGACGATCCAACAGGTTTCCAGCTTTTACATCACAGGATTTTCGCTAAAACATGGCAGCCAAAATATAATGTAAGCAGGATCCTATCAAGTTGTTCGTACATAAACAAGAGCTGATAGCCGGGAATCGTTACTACAAAGCTGCTGCGAGCCGTTTGGAAGCGTACCTAATGAAGAAGGATTGAATGAAGAAACAGAACCCAGGTTGTCAAAAACTACAAGGTCATCGGTGCAAACATGAAACATCCATTCAAAAGAGTGACAGTATACACTTAATTAAAAACAACCGGACGATAATGTATGAGGAAATACCTGAACAATATCAAGTACCACAAACTGAAGGCAACAAACGTCGACTCGAAACTCACTCTAAGCGATAACAACAGAAGGCAGCTTCACGACATAATTCATTCAAATCACTGCCAGACAGACCCTCAGTACGTGTGGCGATCTCGCGAATATCACGTTCCGATAGTCCGATAGCCATAGGCTCACCATGCAAGCAGATAGACAGAATGCGGACACGTTGATCCACGTTGGGCATAGGTACGGACACCTGAAGGAATTCAAATTATAAACAGATACAACAGCGTAAGCAATGGAGACGGTATGAACAAGCCAATGCCATGCATACGAGTATGAAATATTTGATGCCAACGACAGTTCCGTTGAGTCTTCTACATCATGTGGAATTGAAAAATTGCATTAACAAAATTGCGGCAATTCGATCAGCAACTGTGCAAAAGACAGTGCATAAGCTTCAGTAATGATATCATACACTCCTGCTCAGTGACGACAGAGAATAGCACCAAAACAGCCTCCATAATCTGCTGAAAGCACAATACAAAGAAAATGAAGGTCTCGTTAGATCGTATCAACAATATGGTCTAGCACAAATAAGCCGCCTTTTAACTGCAATTATATAGTTGTCCAGTTGGACTAGCGGCGACATGTTCGAGCAGCACATTGATCGAATGTTGCCCACTGACAAAAATGCAACATTCTGAAAAGATAATAAACAACTAAATGAACGTGAACACATAAACCACGAGGGATGCAACTACGATAAAAACGATGAACGCATTTATATTCCAGAACCTATAGTCCGACAGACCACA
>JTDE01002357.1:56484-68764 GCA_014338405.1 Paragonimus skrjabini miyazakii | reverse complement strand
CCACAGTCGCCTTATACACACCACGTTTGGGCTTCAGAGAGATGTCGCTCTGCCGTCAGAGGTGCCCTAGGTTAGCGAATACCCCCTTGGCCTTAGAGATACGCGTTTCTAATTAATTCCCGACACCTTCGCCACCGCCGTTGGCATAGCTTCCCAGGTACACCAACCGATAAACAACTTCCATGGCTTCATTATATAACATTAAACCTCCGTAGCAACGATAATATTGCAAAATCACTTTGCACCTTGAGGCTACATAGCGGATTCCGAACTACTTAGCGAGGTGCAACATAACGTCTAACATTTTGTGCTGCCTAAAATTTATCAAACAGCATCAATCAGTCTTACTTCAGGTAGAAGGTCCACACTGACATCTTGTGAGCGCCGTAGACTGTCCTCCATTATTTCGTCTATGACAAAAACAAAAATGATGAAAGGGAACAATCTTGATGTATGCCGTTCCTGGTGCCAAAATTGTCAGATCGTTCACCGTAAACCCCAACTTCAGCTGAAATATGGAAATAAAGCACCGACGGTATGTTCACATAATTGTTTGGTACACCCCTGTGTTTAAGCGACTATGGAAGTGTAGAACGATCCATTGAATCAAACGTATCTTTATAGTTGAGAAATACGGTAATTGTTGACCGGCGGTACACACGACGCTGCTCCAGAATTTGGCGAAATGAAAAATGTGATCAATACATCCTCGTCCACGGCGGAACCCTATCTGTTGCTCCCTCATATCTTCCTTTCGAACTACAGTAAGTCGACCAAGTATAATTGATGCCAGAACCCCAGTAATTACTGGGGTCAAGTTAATTTCCCTATGGTTTTCGCAGGAGATACGGACACCTTTCTTGAATGTGGGAACTAGTATCGAGTGACCCCAGGACAGAACGACGTACTCTGTCGTCCACGTAAATTGAAACAACTGAGTCAAAGCCTGCAGTGTCGTCTCCCCACCTCCTTTAAAAAGCATCCGTACGAAATAATCTGGGCCAGCAGCCCTATTACGTTTCAGAGTCGAAGTGGAATTGTTGACCTCAGTTTTACTGAGTGACTCTAAATCTACCGACCAGGGTGCTACATAACAATTTTGTGGTGGCAACACAGAAGCAGGAGGCTAACCCAACTAACTCTCAACGTGTTTTGCGCAACGATCTAACCTTGGATGAGTGTGCCATATGCCTCGCTGATAGCTTCATTGATAGAGGGTCGCCTGGGATCAGTAGCACGGATAAGCTTGGATAGTCTGCCAGTGTTTTCTGAAGCAAAGGCGGCTTCCGTTTTTCCAACATTCTTCATTATCCAAGCCTTACGATCAACGATTAGGCTACGTTTAAGCTTCTTAGAGATATTGCTCCTAAACTTGCTATATGAACTGCCAGAAGGAATGTTCCGCCTGGCATCCATTAACTCCAGGGATTTCTCCGAGATCCAATGTTTGCCGCGTGCTACAGTACCTGCTTCATCAATGGTCTGTGAGATCTGGGTACAGCAGCTAGTAGGATCTTAAAGGTAAGAACTTCTAAGGCTGCTTTCTAAGCTGGTTTGGTAGTTATATTTTATCAACATTATAACCAGTTTCTTAACAGCCAGCCGTTGTTGTCGGTAGGGTCGTTGCCAAACAAAAGTATGAATGAAACGGCAACGCCCCGAAACATAATCTGAATCCTGATATGTGCTCGAATAAGAACGACAGTCCTGAATAAAACCCCGTCACCTGTATAACTAACAGCTATGTGGTCTATCTGAGACCAGGCCTGATTCGGAGAAGGAGGGCGCCAAGTATAACAACGACACTCACTGACTTCACAAAGAGACTGGACCTTGACGCGGTGTGCCGGGTTGCGCATCTCGATGATCTATTGGGCTAAACTGGACGGTATGACGACCACACTGACAGAATCACTCATACCAAGCAGTCCAACAAATGGGGGTCTGATAAACCACAGTTTCTTGATCCTCCAGATTGAGGGTTGGAAGAAGGTTGGCATCTTTTACGGGGAAAATGTGTCATTTTTGGCAAACTACCACCCACCTGCTGCCTTGCGACACAAGCTTTTGAGGCAAAGGCTTTGATTGAGAACCCTAATCGTTTTCCTGCCTTGGTCAGGGCGTCCCGGCAGTACATCAGCTCGCATACAACGATGACTATTTACAACACTAAGAATTCCATACTGCATTGACCATCTCGCAGCTTAAACCGGGTCGACCTGTCTACTGCATACAGCAGGGTGGATAAACGAAAATAAGCTACTGCTGACCCTCCCCCACCTCACCGTCCTATCAAATTTAGCTCTCATGACTCTCACGACACCTATTCCTATTGATTGCCCAACAAGTCCCAAAACAGATATAACTAATCACAGTAACATTGAGTCGAAACGTCTCATCCCTCACCATCCGGCCTCAGGCCTTCCTTATTCCCTTCTTAGACCTGAAATGCGAATTAATATAGATGCTCCCGACGTTCACACTCTAAAACAAATAAGTAAGCAGACCGCCCTCGCAGGAACGTTAGAATCGTTCAATGTGGATGTCTGCCACATTTCAGAGACTAGAATCCGACACTCACATTATCTATCCGATGTTGGTTATACACTTCGGATGACTCCACGACCGCCGCTGCACTGATAGATTGGATTCCTGTTAGCAGACTTTGTGTCGATCGCTTGGCAGACTCCACTAAAACCAGCCCTAGACGCGAAACTTTCGGAAATCTTTTCCCTGTGCTTGTTTATCTTCCAACTGACCGTAGTGACGTCGGTGTCAACGACGCCTTATACTTCGGTCAGCATACTGTAGTGAAAAGGCGTCCAATAAAGCACAATCTTTACTGTCCAACTCGCCATTTAGCATGCTACGCACGCGCTCGCGATTTTGAATCACAATTCCAGTCCACAACACCCCCAGGTTTCCACTCACACGTCGTACGCACCTCTGCCCGGTTTATGTGTTTGATCGGCGCCGTCTATCGGGGGTTTTCCGCCTGCCACTCTTCGTCCGTTGGTCCGATTGCGTTGAGCGATGGCTCGTCCGGTCGCTCGTGTTGTCCGTCATCTATCTACTGTGAGCCTTGACCGTATTCCACGACCGTGTCGAGAAATTCCTGCTGTTGTGACCACAAAAGACGCTTGGCCTGAGAATTCGTTTACTGCGAAAACTGCCGTACAGGTCATTTCAAAAATTGGAAAACAAACGTGCACATTCATTTGCACGGCAAGCATACATTCACATACATTGGGTGACAGAACGTTGTCATTCGCCTTGGTGGAACTTCTCCCATAAAGAGTACATATTATTCCGATAGTCTCTTCTTGTCCGGCGTTGGGAGCTTGCCCTTTTGTTCGTGGATGTCACCTGTGGATAATATACTACCTGTGAGTAGTATACTACTCACAACGAAACTGCCTGTCATACAACACTGCGAGTGTTGGAACAGTCGCGCTTCCGATTTGGTCGTCCATCCTATTTTACCTGCCATGTCTTGCCCGTTGGTCCGATCCAGTCGAGCGATGACTCATCCGGTCGCCAACGCCGTCCCCAATCCGTTCGTCGTGGGTTTTTGGGCGTACCTTCCCCCAGGTCGAGGTATTCCGCCGAGTGCTGAAATACTCACACCTCCGGCCTGATAAACCAGCACAATATGGTTCCGATATAGTCATTCTGACCGGAGATATGAACGACCAGGTCGGTCGCCTTGGTTGGGCTGAGCGTCGCTTAGATGCCAGGTCTGGAATAGCATCACATCGCTCGCACATCGAACATGCCACTACAACTTCCACTAGTCAGTGTGTGCCTCCTTCATATATATTTAATATACAGCATCGCCAACATCAAGGGCATCGATAAACAAGTGGTGTGTGTTGATGCTCAATCGCCATTCGACTTGTTAAAAAAAGATTAATCCCAAGTTGGGAAAAAAGAAAGAGAAAGCGGAGGACCGAACTATCAAAAATAATTACGTACATGTTCACAAGTCCCAGATTCAGGTGCCCACAGCATGTTGGCAAACATCTGGGCTACATATGTGTCTGTATATATGCATATATAAATATGTGCAACAAGAGGACCAGACAAATCAGTGTTCAAATGGCCAAAGGTACGGTGTTTACAGCCGGCAGTTACAAACTAACAGTCGAGTATCACGTGAGAGGGGCAACTTTTCATACAAAAGTGACAAATTCACTGTGAATGGAAACCTCAAGTAGCAGTAACTAGACTTGTTACATGTTTTGTCATGTGGGTAAGTAGGAGGAAGCAGATTTGCAAACAAACAATTATTATTAGTTCGTCATAGACGTTGCAGAGTGGACTCACTTTGAACGGCAGTCTTCGTAAAATAGCCTGATCTAAATCTTCCGGTCGATTGGTTGCGCCAACAATAAGAATTCGGGTACTTTCTTCCGTAAGCAAGCCATCCCATAATGCCATGAATTGAGTTTTTATCATGCGCGTGGACTCATTGTCAGTATAGCTCCGTGTGGTCAGAAATGAGTCTAAAAGTGAGAACAGCGAAAATTCTAATTAATTTCGAACAGCTTCCCTGATGGAGAATCGCACTGGGAGTCCATCAAGCACAAAATATCTGGCCCAATGAGAGCAGAGTTTCTGACCGTTACACAGCGAAGTGTTTGCTATCGCGTAATTTGTAGGGAACGGATAGACAGAGTTATACTCACGAAAACTAGGGCAAGTGCAATCGAAGTAATTATGGTTCAAACCCGCAAAGATACAGTTGAAAATGAGTGTACCTACATTAGCGATGGGGTTAAGGACCTACAGTACAACACTGATAAATCAATAAAAGAGAAAAAATGTATCCCAAATCCGACATATACAGCTTTCTATAAATTGACCAAGTAATCAATCATACAGTTGAGCATTCAATCAAGAATGTGTACTACTTGAAGCAGTTGAAATTCGACTATATAAAATTGAAATAGTCCAACGCAAATTACATCCTGCCTACATATTCAGCATCCCTTCGATGTGCAGCGAGAATCAGAATCGCTCGTGTGTACGTTCATACTCAAGGCAAACTAACCTACATAAGACATTAATTTCAAACGGAAAAACACTGGTGCAATATAAAAAGCAAACACGAACGACAAAAGAAACGAGGCGAAGCTGAAGATTGTATCAAACAATATGGATGACCAGATCGTCCATGCAACGAGCACCGAAACCGAGGTTGTCGCCGTTGCCAATAATGAGTATTGGGGTGATATTTCATTTGTTTTAATCTGAAAGCATCAGGCCATCATTAGATATATATTTGAAATACAGACTTTCTGGTTCTCAAGATAAGCAACCTATGATTGAGTAACCCGACTGTGTACCATCGCATGAACGAGTAACAAACTCATTAGGATGAATTACTCAGTGTTGCATGACCAAAAATTTCAGACATTTAAGTAGTCGTTGTACTAAATGAGATGAGCATCAGCTATGTTTGCAGTGGAATAAAAAAACGACAGCAGGGGGTCCATGCATTTAGTAATTCGCTAGTCGGATAGACAATTGTGATACACGGCGAAGTTTTCGACAATATGAGGCTAAAGTGTTACCACGTCTCGACAGTGTGAATAAATCCACATTCGGGATTAGTGGGAATATTTGTGAGATCAGTAGATCGAAATGTTCGTACAGTTGTTCACTTTTCCTCAAGCAACAAACTCAAGGCCACACTTTTCGGGTGAATTAGAAAGTGGTTGATTAACGTTAAGTTGATTGCATCCAACACCGTTCACGAATAAATGGACAAAAACGCAACGTCCGAAAAGCGTAACATGAAACGAACGAGCAAACAATGAACCACAAGATTCGGCAGTCACGTGTGTCAAGGTCAGGTAAGACGGGTGACTGAAAACAAAAACCGAGTACCGGGACAGACTAATTGAGTAGGCGTATTGCAGAGGTCCAACGGAGCATAGTCGTTGACACGCAGAAAAACACAACGTGACAATTGCTTACCCAATTCGTCGATGAAAATGATAGACGGTTGTAGTTTATGAGCTAAGCTGAACGTAGCCTCCACGTATTTCTGAGTTTCACCGTACCACATGTTAACCAAGGCAGAGATCTGAGGAAGAAACGGAACGAATTTACCATAAAACCATAGGTGTAACAACCGTAGTTAGCTAAGTTTACTGTTGACAGTCATATATCCACAAAGAAGATAACCATAACTGCTATCAATTATATAAATGCACCAAAATCTACTCTTAAAGTTGATACTCTTTCGTAGCCTACGTCTTCTCATGTTTCCTTTGTTCCGGACTTTAAACAATATGAACCACGCGAACACTATTCTCGTGGATACTTCATTGGCAATAGTACAAGCCAATGAGATTATATTACCTAGGTAAGTGAAACCATCACCAGTCTCAAGAGGTTTGACAAAGTCAAGGCTAAACCAACCTCAGGCAGCGTGGTCTGTAGACTAACTGTGGAGTTGATTGGATTAATGTATTCCGCACACCCAATATGGGTCAGCCTACGACGAATAGTCCACATCGAAATTACCGGGATTTCCGAGATCCCCATTCTGAGTACGATCAGTTATATGGATAACTTACAGGGAGGGGATGTAACACTCCTACCAAATGCCACCTGGAGTACAGACTTCAGGATAACGCCCCATCAACGCGCACTATAAAAGGCATAAAGTGATGTAAAGAAATCGATAAACTTCACCGCGACTGACGTTTAACAAAAGTAACCTAAGAGGACATGCCAGACAACCGAGAAGAAAGCAGTCCCCAGGTTTCCGAATACCGCAATCATTCGGTGAAAAATAGGGTGTCCAGGTTCTACTACCTGTCGCAAAATGAAAATGAGGTTGATACACAAGTGACCGGATCAGGAACCGATTCAGAAGCAACAGCTTTACAGGATTCATGTTTACAATGAAGACGATAAAAAAGCAAAAGCATCACAAGTTATCGTGCTTTCTAACCTGGTAATGACTGCTAATAAACGACCGTCATGATGCGTCTTTCACCACCATCGTTGAAAGAGGGAGGATCGGATCTGGAGCTTTATTAGGTTTTAGTGAGTTAAGCCGTCACGCCACCGCTGTTTCCCGGGTAGGATAATCAGAAATTCTTACAAAACATACACATTACTTCCATCGTTTACAGTTGAGTTAGTTGACTCAGGCTAACTCTGTCATTCCTGAAAGTGCTTAACGTACTAGCCAAGCTGTCGCGACAAACTGCAATAAGTAGGGCATTCTGTTCACATGTAGTCTATATTATACCTTGTCGACAGCTAGTGCAACCAAAAGTCAAGCAAAACAACACTCATTATTCGTTAATAAAATGTCTTCTCCATCGTTTTATCTCACTCGACCAAATAATCTAAAGGACCCTTAAGTAAACTCCTCGTAAGTTTGCAGCTCGACTCCCGACAGTGACCGTCGAATTCAGTGCCTGTTGGGTCAATCGTCGTTTGATTATGAATTCTTTTAAACCTGCTTCCTTTCGACATGTAGCACTTACTTATAGCACTCATTTATAATAGACCTTTTCGAAACGAGTTCACATAGGTGGTGAAATTTGTTCGTAATAATTATTTATGCTCACACTCGAGGCGACCCTACGCAATCGGTTTCGTCCTAGTTTGGACTCATCAGGTAGAGATGGTATGACTGGGGATCGAACCAAAAGCCCTCCACGTTACCATCCAAAGCTCTTATCCACTTGGTCATTAGTTATGTGCATCACCTGCGACGAGAAAAGTTGACTGTGATTCAATTATAAGTTAGTTTACATCCCGTTTATGTGGATGAACACAGTCCATCACAGGTTGTCAATTCTGCGCTGCCTACCGCCACATGGACTCGAAGTTGAGTTCACAATGCTTAGTAATGCTCGCCATCAAACATTATTTACTTAATTGTTATGCTTTCGGACGTCTGGTTGACAGTGCCGTTAGAAAATCCTTTTATACATGGCCGTAGCGCTAAATTTCCAAACGGTTATTTCACAGTTGCCAGTCGATGAACTTTGAGCAAATGGTACAAAGAAAAAAGCGCGAACAAAGAACTAGTCTGAATCAACAGAATTACTTCGAAACGAACGGTAGCCGTTGGCGGAGTGACGCCACCGAAATATGTTGGCAGTTCGGCTAAGTTGTATAAATGGTTGGGCTATACAGGCATTCACCATAGGACGCACTATCGTCCTTCGTGTTGAAATGCAGAGCTCGATATACATAACCCCTACAATGTACATAATTATAACGGAATATCGTTAGTATCTGTGCTAATATGCCAACCAGTCACTTTCTATCCCAACATTTGAGTCATACCATCAAAAACAGTAATGACGTTCGAGTGTTTAGTTTGGCTAGGAGAATAAAAAAAAAAGGCCATTGCAGACAGCGTCAGAACGATGGCTCGTCAGAACACAAGCAGTTGAGGCAAATGCACAACGTTTTCCTGATGTGTCGACAGGCTTTGAAGTTTGGGGACGTAAAAAAGACCATGCATTTTTATAACTGAGATTGAGACCAGGTTTCGATCACTGCCGCACAATAAAACGCGTTTACCTAACTGACAAAACCATTTGATCCCGACGAGTGAACAACCTTATCTTAACCACTGCCAAAGTGACGGCCAACTGTCTAGTGAATTCCACGTTACGTATACAGAAGAAAGCTGTATAACGCTGTTATAACCATTTGTCGATATACCGATGTACATGGTACAGCAACCTCTTGTGTGTAATGTTGTATCGACAAACTGTGAGACAACTGTTTCAAGTTTATGCATGTTACGGTTTTCTAAACTCTAGATTATGGTTTTCATCCTAGAAACATGAACCTACAAAACTGCCTTGGTGATGAATGAACAAAAACGAGTATGTCTACCACGCTGTTTCATTATAGGCAAATGGGGCTTTCTCAGTCGTTTACAATAAGCATATGCCGGACTATTTTAAGGTACGCTGACTATGAATGACTTCGAGTGGTAATACATGAAATAAACGGGTTAAAAATGAGGTGTCCTTATGGTTTTGTCAAGGATGTACATGAAAGCATGTGCTCTGTGACCTCAGGCTAGTCCGCATATTGATGCCAATAGCCATGCAGAAATACGTTTTACAAGATGTAATTGAGCATATAACAGCCACTTGGTTGTGTTTACTGTTCGTCTATACCATACGTAATGCATGTCGATACGCTCTTTACGGACGACACCATTGACGGAAAATGGACAGACCGACGGAATTTAAATCAGCAAAGGAAAGCTAAGCGATGGCTACTAACTCTGAAATCTACCATGTTCTTATGTGGAAGCAGAACGCTCATAAGTGGTCGAACAGTTTTCAACTTTCTGCCATCGGTCAACATAAAACCTCGACTAAAGGGCATTTGGTCACAGGATGACAGTGTGTTGACCCATGGAGGCCGCCCCATTTTCCTGACTAGAGGACTTCATTCACTGCTTTTGCTAAGCTAATTTTCTAGTTAACCGGATGCCGAAGAGAACAAAACACGACGTTGTTCGCCGTCTTGTGATGCCATAATCCAGCCATCCATATGAATCAGCATGTTTTGTTGGCACTCAGAAGAGCGAAACAACTATGAACAGGAAAAACTTCAATACATATGTGTATGGAAAATAGTATCTGAAAGAACATTTTTGGAATTTCCGTTGTGAATATAAATATTTTTAAAAAATGCAGAAGCGAGTGTGCGCGCGTGCGGAGACGTACTTGCAGGTTGATGAAATATGCATTAGCCGCCCGTGCCATAGCGCGAGCGAGCATTGTTTTGCCACAGCCAGGCGGTCCGAACAACAGCACTCCTTTGGGTGGTCGAAGTAGTCTGGAATAGTACGGGACCAATGGAACTTGTTGGAAAGGCTCGATAACTGATTGCTGAATCGCATCGATCACTTCGTCTAGACCACCGATTGAGTTCCATTCAGTAGACAGCACGCGTGTATCGACCAAATTGACGGCAATGCCCACTTCGTAGTCTGTCAACGTGGGCATGGTTTTCAGACCCAGCTGAGTGAACATCTGTTGGGCCTTAGATAAAGAGATATAAAAAAAATACACTAAACAAACATATAGATAAACTTCTTAATTTTACTTCCAGTGGGGTCATTTTTATCCGGGTCAACTAAATAATATATCGTAGACCAAGTGTGATAGTATCGAAAACGGACCACACGATGGGAGTGCTGCATGTCTGACTTAATCAATCGAGAAAGATTCATACACAAAGCATCAGCTATTTTGTTTCACAAGGGCCCACGGAGAACCTGGCTGCATCAACGCTTCGGCATGGACATGGCCCTATGACGTGGTAGGGAACTGTTGTGAACTGAGATACCGAGACGTAAATAACACCCTGACAATCCAGTGGTAAATCTCACGAAGGATATCTTTCTTCAGTCCTTCTGGATTCCGTGAGATGCGCTCACTGGAACTATGTATAACTAAATCAAGCAGAGGTATGATGATGAAATATAACGGTGAAAATAAGCGACAGCCTCATTAGCATCGACAACAACACATCCGTGATTAATACCAACGCTTGGCTGTCATAGTTATGTACGAATTGTTTGAACTACGGAACCTGACTGGCTGCCAGTTTCTGTGAAGCCTCTAGTCTCTGACTGAGAAGATCACAGAACTTCTAGTTGAATAGAGTGACGCGGCCAGCTGAGTTTAGTCCTCGGCTAACTGTCCTTTTTTGTTCACGAAAATCATCATTTTTCACTTTGCATCAGGTGGCCGATGAACCAGAGAGTGAGAGATGGTTAGGTAGAACCCTCATCGCACAACCCAAACACTTCTATTTAAGCTTTCTTACTAGGTGAGGAAATGAATCCCTTCGACCCCAAACATCAAAGACCACAACTGCCTGCCCGCTAGTGTCACTCAGAGCGTGGGAGTGAAACCAGAAATCATTAGCAGAATATATGAAAATGGTTGAGATTTTCTATCACAGTAGCCGCCTTTCATGGCTGTAAAGTAGCACCGTGCCTAGAAGGTCTATTTATAGTGTTTGCTGCCGGAGAATAATATAATTCATTCTACAAATGATGTCTAGTGTGTATGAATCCTAGGAAGAGACATCGCGAAAAACGTGGACACTCATGCGCCAATGGTCAGCTGTAACCCCAATTAGCCAACGGTTCATTCCAACGTTACACTTTTGGGGATCTTAATCCGAAGATAATATGACCTCAAAATGTTCGTGCCTTAAGCGAGGCCCTGTTCAATCGTCATTTTAATGAAAGATCTTAGGAATTTTTAAAACAAAATAATAGTCGGTTCAACAACACTGTACCAACCGGCATAGCACGACAGACAACGAAACGTAAAATGCACAGCCATTCAGTAAGGCCGAGGAACTTAGCTTGTTCATGCAGATGACCTCTTAAGACTATGACGCTTTTGTAGCACTGAAGGTGCGAATTTGGAGACCACACAACCAAGAACACCGCTAAACGAAGTACTTGTAAGCCAAGCGCTTTTAGCAAACTGTGAAAATGCTAACCTATATACGCAAACAGTGGTTTATCTAGCCTTTTATGAACCTACGTCTTACCGTGTTACACGCCGTCTACACCAGCTGCGTTACGTTGGAAACGACAGCCCAACAGTCAACCAAAAAGTGGATTCAGAGATTGAACGTTTTAGTGTAAAGAATTGGTGCCGTAAAGAGCCATCAGCTTCGTAGCTAGGACATGGGGGACGATACCCACTTGTGGTTAAACAGACTACAATACATGGGATGTTCAACTTATGTATTTGCATGTTTAAGTTTACTCCATTTCAATTTTTCCCAGAATTTCTTCCCCCAGTTCTGCTATCTGGGTCGAAAACTTTATACGATCTCCCATACAGACACTGCCTCCGGGGAACACGAGATACAGCTGCTGTTGGGGGGAAGGGGGTGCAGACCATTAATGTTGCTCGCATTTCAACTATATACGGATATTCACAGCTTAGCACATCATATACAGAAAAGCTAATGAGTTGAAGAATAACACATTGGTACTTTACTCTGTTTTTATCACGCACAGTCCTCTTGCCTAACATTTGCTGTCCTTGAGTATGCGGCCAAACCATCATCATCACAACAGCCATGAGCCTGACCAAAAGGTACTGTGGCTCGGGCCGCCGCTCACCTCAACAGTGAAGTCCTAGAAGAAAACGTTACTAAGAAGATTGAAAATTATTAAAACAAGACTAAGTGGAAGAACTATTAATGGTATGGATACAGGTACGCCAATGACTACGACACA
>JTDE01002357.1:28199-52012 GCA_014338405.1 Paragonimus skrjabini miyazakii | reverse complement strand
CCTCCTCTTCCTGACACGGAAGACAGCAGTGCCGCAACTATGAAAATAGTTCTGCTGTATGCTCATAGTATCGCGCCTCGCTACTTAAGCACTCCTACGCAGTCACTAGTGCGATATACAATCCTCTGAGTGTAACTGCTTTCGTCTGACTGCTCCCCTTTGGCCTGTCTGACAAGGTTGCACCTGGAAGGACCGGAGTCCTAGTCAGCATAGCCTGCCGGATCAAAACATTACACAAGCCCGACCACCTCGCCAAAGTAGCAGTACAGGTCGGGGCCAAACCATACTGAAGATCGATAACCTTGGCCGGCAAGCAGATAGTTGTTTTAGCTGAAAATAACCTATGCTGGTTTGTTAATCAAATGATTTCTACGATTTACATTTCTTCATCGGCATTAGATTCACTTCCTTGATATTTCCCAGTGTCATTAAAGCACAAAAGTTAAGATAACTGAAAAAAACATGGACAGACCTATTATATTTTGCGCTCTCACTGAATAGAGTAGCAACGATACCAAACCATCAACGCATAATTCTCAATGAATTCATTTTTTGCCAAAGAAGAGGAGCCACATCAATTGAAGTACAACCGGATTGTTAACCCTTCCACATTACTCCAAGACACAAGTGCCAATAGATTTCATCAAGTAAATGAACCCGCAATTACCAGCGCAGGTGATGGACGAATCTTACGTTTCTAAATATGTCACTCATCGCGTTCATGGAATCCAACGTTTTCAAAGCTTGAAGAAGTTCGACTTTGGCGAAACACAGTTGGGTGGGTCGTGCAATTGTCTAATGACAAAGTAATCTATTTACTGCAACGCTCAGTTTACCGCCGTGTCAATCCAGTTAGTGGAGAAGAGCACTCTGTCCAAACAAACCTTCAGAATGATTTTATAATCGACTTCAGGACAACGGAGATGCTGAACTTTCGCAATTATCAATAAAATCAACACTTTACCATCTATACAACAGGCAAGAAGAACTGTCAGCTTATCCCTTGAATACCGGGCATCAATGTAAACATGTATTTTTACTTTTAAGAAACTTTAGGTTTTGAATCACGCAAAAAAAAACAACTTAGTTGAAGTTGAACACATTCGAGTGAATTTTCCTTACTCCATGTAAATCAGTCGTCACCATATTTAGGAAATGAAAGTATACGCTGTTAAGTTGTTGGAAGTTTCACAGCCACCTGCTGCATAAAACGAAATGGCAATATATATATTGCTACAGCGCAACGGACAGCCCAAAAATACTTCGCACGGCTATTCGAACTACTGAACGCCCTACTGGATAAAGCAGTTGGGTCAACCAATGTGCCAGTAGGAACGTAGCCTCGTTGTTCATAAGTGTTCCGTTGACTGACTTGACACCCCCGGTGGTCAATTTTGTCACCCAATTGCCTTCCAATTCACAATCTCGTGATGTAACTGTGTGACTAATTGCTTTTGATTTTGATCGCTTGACAACCATGATGATATAAAATGTTATGTAATTGGCCCGATGATGAATAACCGAAAACAGACTGTTCGCCAAAACACCTTTATTTTACTTCTAATGTTCCGTTGATATAGATGATTGATATAGTTTGTCGATATATCGACTCGAATCAGCTGAACATAAGATTGCCTAGGTCCGAGTTGGAACGCCCTCTGCCACCATACACAGTGAACGTCAAAGTCTACTCCCAAGGAGATGACTATACACAAATCGATGGCGTTGTCATGGCCAGTCCACTCGGTCCGTTACTAGCCGGTATTTTCATTGTCCACTTGCAGCAAGAAGTAAGTGCTGTCATCGGTCAAGCACATTTCCACCAGCGTTTTGCTGACGATGTCCTGCAATTTGCTGACACCGAGGAGATTATAACTAGCTGAATTCCAAAACCAGCTGGCATATCATTAAGCACGAGCATGCTGACACTCTGGTGTCTTCAGATATTTCCATGAAGCGCCGTAATACAGGGTCTGCAATACGGCAAGTCTACTGGTAAAACGTCCGGATGGGACAGTATCTGAACTGTCACATTTTTGAACAAGTTTACTACAATCGTAGTCTTATGGGAAGTCCACTTCACAGTGTAAAACCAATCTGTTCGAGAGAAACATTGACTAAGGAGTTGTCATTGTTGAACACTACGCTCAAAGAAAGTGGTTACCTGTCGGCGTTTGTTGAGAAACTCAACTAACAAAAACCGGTTTGCCGCAATGGCTTTCGCAGTTCTCAAAATGAACGCCTACACCTTTATTTGCCTTATACGGGTGTTGACCTTATTACTATCTTCCAAAAGTGGAGAAAGAGCTCTTAACGAGATACTAATGTAGAACTGGAATATTGTCGGCGTACGTGAAAACGTTCGAACGCAAAGGGTCCAACGCAGCTGCATGATGAACTAACAACCTGCGTACCTCTGACAAAGGGAATTCCTTGTGTGTAATTTCATATATTCACGAGTTGCGAAACCACCATAAAGGGTCCGATAAACTCGAACAGCAACCAAAATATAAAATCAGCCACTCAACAAACTATGGGTAACAAAGCGATCACGTGCATAACGCCTATACATAGAGGGAATAAACTGCGCACCACACCAGACGGCAATGCACTTCTGCAATCACCTGATCTAGAAGGGCAAACTAAAAGTACGTACGGGAGGACGAAATTCAACACGCATAAGCGCGCGCGCGCGTGCAAACAACGCAATGGACAAAAACAAATTCAAGCAGATAACTAACAAATGAGAGATCAATGCATAAACCGAATGCTGCTTACCCTTTTTCTTGCTAAACGTTTCTCCTTGGCGGTGGGATTAATTTGTTCGATGAGATAAAACATGAGCCTTAAGGATAATCCGATTCCAACCAGAGAGACAATTAACTGTAGTAGCCGCTGTAGTAGACAATGTAAAAAGGAGACCTAATAAGCAAGAACCTAAGTGAACCAAATACGGACATGAAACTGGTAAACAACATTTCAGGCAACTCACTAAAACACAGTAGATTTGGAAAGTGGAATGTAAATTCGATACAAAAATCAAACAGGATAACATGTGGGACTCGGGTACCAGCATATATGAACCAATTTACGTACAATCTGATGGTGATCACAGCATTATAGCAAATAATAAAAATGGTGAAGTAACCAAAACGGCCGACGAATGTACAAAGATAAGGTAATAAACCAGCAACTATATAATAAATTTCTAAACAGGTTCTCTACTCACCACATAATCAATGCGCATCCGCTCTCCATATGCGTCTTCAGGAATATACGTTGGCCATGGGATTCCAGTATTCGCTTCGGATGATGTCGAGAATTTCATGGTATCCCACCAAGCGCGGAACCTGCCAATTATCGGATCAAGTGAAACACCACGCCGTAACAGTTCACTAAGCTCTTCCATCGGGCAACCCGATGTATGCAGAGGATCGGATGTACTGGACGATGCTGCAGAAACTGTAAGAATACTGGCCATTGTAGGCCAGCGAATGTGAAAAGGTCGCAAAACGGAAGCCGAAGTCAGACAGAATTCATAGGGAAGTGAGGCATCTCTAGAAACGACTGCCAGAAGACGCTCCATGAACAACTCTCAAAACTGACTGCTGTAAAGCAAAGGCTCGAAAACCGAGCAACGACTATCTGTAACGGGAAAATGAGAGATTAAGCCCATAGTGCCACAGATAATACAACACGCAGGAGTAGGTGCTATATGCTCCAAATATACAACGAAACTAAACAACAGACTTAACACATCGAACAATATGACCATAGTGACAGGACATGATCAACACGCCATCGTGCTGGGTAAGTATTTACTTGCAACACTGGTAGAATAAACCGGCCGGCAAACAATTGGGAATTTTAACTGCCACTAGGGTTTGATCAAAACTTTTATTTTCAGAAAGAATAATCAGTTGTTAGTGGTGCACGAGTTTAAACGTAGACTTGGAGCACATCCCGAGGACACCACGTCAAACTCTCAGACAGGTGGGTTCTCATGACCGTTCTACTACGGTGAAACTGCTTTCTGCCATTTAAAATCGTTGCCAATTCAACTATTTTCTGCTGTACGCTAAAGCGCATTTGCCATGTTTCTACTGGACAATGATCGAGTCAACTTGCTGTTATCCAGTCATCTCCTTGAACTTGCACCCTCACAGTTGCTGAGTTTACCGGTCAACCTCATAGAAACCTATTGTACTTCTCATAAAACATTAGTTCCTAACCATTCAACAAAGAATCAGCCATGCGTAGGTTTTCCAGCTTCATATAGCCTTCTTATCAATCCTGTATAAAAAAAAGTCACGTAGACGAGTTAACGCACCAAAAAACGCCAACCGGTCAAACTTAACAAACCGAATGACGGTAGATTTACTTTAAGCAAGTCTGAGAGAAAGACTAGATGCCAAAATTCGCCGAAGTTTGTGGCGCATAATTTATTGTGCCTAATATCTGCCCCTTTTACTTCCAAACAAAAACCTCTGGTTCACTTCGTTCACTCCAGTTTGGTCTTTCTGACCAACGAATTCTCACTAGTGCCCATTCCTGCCTGCTCCTATGGTAACGCCCGGGCTGCTCCGTATATAAATTCATTTCCTATGTATATGTATATAAAATATATATTTATATGTACATATATTTCATATGTTTGAAACTAAAACAAATTTTTGCATGAAATCACACAATTCCATATATGAATACATATACATATAAAAAAATATATTCACGCAGGAATGTGCGACATACATACATGTATATCACACATTCCTGCGTATATATATATACGTTCACATGGGCATAAATATTTATATATTTGGATCCACATATATGTCTATAGACAATTTATATTTATCATTTGTCCCATTTTACTAACACTTCAAGCCAATTTCATTTCACCGGAGTTGCTCAATAATTCGTGTACGAAAGGAAATGCACTCCCGTGATGTGCCTCAACTGTTAGCAGTCAACCTAGTGATTTTACCACTGACCTGTAAATGCAGCCCTGTTAACACTTATACACGTGCTATTTGTTGTAAACCCTCGAAACGATAGGCTGGTTCGTTCTGGATATAGTGATGTGCTTCATGAAAATCGGATTCTCGTCCCAGTAACAATTAACACGGAAAATCTCGGTCCCGAAAATACCACAACTGTCACGTGATTGATTTTGATGTCCAGGCAACGACAATCAAAGCATATGAAGTCCTAATCTGTTGCGTTTTCCGCTTCCGGGGGCGGTCGATGAGGACATCCGATGTCCCCTTCTTCCTTAACCATACGATGTACGTTATTCTAGAATGAACAGCAGGGGGGTTTCGACGATCTCCTACCAGCTCACTGGTATTGAGTACGCGGAATCACAGCTTTGGTTAGTTTCTATAATAAACATGTAAATCATGCCGAACCGCAAGAATGATATAGCTGATCTGTATGGTATACACTCTACATATTCGAAGTGTAGTGTTGGGTTGGCACAGACTCTTTGTTATCGTAGACAGGATGCTGGAGACTGCCGATCGCTTTATCTTTTCAGCTTATGATAGTGCTGACGAGCTGCCCATGAGGATAAAGAAATGCAGCAGCCAGTCTTCTTCACGTGTGGCGTCGCAAACACTTCCGTTAACCGATTAAAGACAAGGTTTACAATGCACATGTGCGCTCAATTTTTGGCTATAGATCCTAGGCCAGGACCATTTGTGCGGAAGATGCATTCCGACTCTCAGTAATTGATCCATTGTCTGCGCCAGTTAGCCAGCACCAGGTGAGCTGTCTGTGTGCGGCAGTCCACCGGCACATATCTGTGAAACGACAACTTAGGTACTGAAAATGCCCAGATGAATAAAGCATTCCGTATATCAACGGATCGCTTGTTACACCGTGCACTGTTTAGTATGGGTGTTGATGGTTGAAAGGAACCTTAAGGCGGCCAGGCAATGGCGTGGTCCCGGCCTGCGAAAGCCTTGGTAATCACGCTCAGCAAGGTTGATAGATGCCGGATTAGAGGGTTCACGATCATCAACACCGTTGGTTTGAGGCGGTTTCGGGCGTGGAAGTGTCATGGTTAATGACGAGTCTGTTCTTCTCTGTGCACTTGTACTTATTTACTACTCTGTTACTTTGTGGACTATTGCCATGACCAACAGCAGTCCGAACCATAGCGCCTAAGGGTACGGCTTACAGCTGAAAACGATGACAGTGCGCGTCCCATCAGCTGAGCTCTCTAGGCTAATTATGTAAAACATAAGGACAAGTAGCACAAGCTGAACAGGAACCATACGTGCGTGTGAAAAAGAAGCCTTATGAATATCGAATAGACTTTATGTTGACCAATAAATCAACAATTCGGTACGAGATCAAACGATGTGGTGGTGTTCTAAAGTGAATGAAGCGATGCTGAGGAGGTGACGGCAATAAACAAAGTAAGAGAGCATTCTTGTTCGGTCAGCATTGCAAGCAATACCACATCCGTTTGAACAGCGAATTCACCAACTGCGAGGAATAGTCAGATATGGTTGACATAAGAAAGCAACAAATCAATATACACCGAGATCGGTCCGATGAATGACTGACATATCACGAGCATCCTAGCAACTTATGGAATAAAAAAATGGGGGTCAGAAAGAGTATGACAGTAGTGTTGTCAACATTCTCGAAGTGAAAGAAAACAACATGCTAAATCAAAGCTGATCGAAACAATTTGCTCAGCATTTCGCAAGAATTATAGGATGAGCAAGCGAGATTCAGACAGATGCTTTCGTATATTGAAGATTATCGACAGCTACGTGGTAACGGTATTCGACTACCAACATCATGATAATAGGCTTCAGTTGAGCCAGCGTCATCGCAAAACACATCGTAAAAAAGAGACTACAAGACTATTACGGCGGTCTCAAAAAATAACAAAGAAAACGACTGCATGCCGAAAGGAAACGCGACCGTCAGAATGTGCGAAGAAACACTGCAGCAATATAATAATCCAGTATATGTAACAAGTAGCATTGTATACTTTTCGCAAAACAAGATGGCATGTAGTGTGGTGTTAAAACATGTAACAACCGCGTAACACAGCATGAAAAGAAAACAAAAAAAGTGATAAAAAAGAGTAGTATTGATGAAACCGAAGTGACTGATGTGAACGCCAAATAAGTGTTACCAACCGCTATAATACTGACTGTCGCGAGCGGATAATTATAGATTCCAACCAAATTCAGCATATCTAACTCAGCGTCGCTTTGACGACAATGTGACAATTACATTCGGATAGGAGCAATATAGAAATACCATCAAGCAGCCAGCGTGATTTTATACAATATTCGTTCGCTAGCCATTGCCTCATCAGCTGCTAGTAATGTTACTGCTTGTCATTCACCATAACTACACTGTCCGGCAAGTCCGCTAGCTCGATAAGCAGGTTACAAATGCATAGAAGGTAAGATTCAAGTCTGATAGTAACGATAACGTTTGTCATCGCTAGAATGGAAGAACATATTGATGACACCGCGAGGAAGTACAATTTAGTCGCCTAAGCATAGCTGGAATTTGAGAATAATCTAAATACAGCTGACCAATTTCAACCCAAATCACACATAAAATAATTTGGAAAGACGAATCCACATCAGGAAGTAAACATATCTGTTAGACCAGAAGAAAAAAGGATGAAATAATAATCAGATGGAACAGAAACCCACTATGTATAGTTAAGTAAATACAGTTTTTATATTCACAGCTGTTTCGAATGCAAAGCATAATCTGACGTAAACGAAAACAACAAAGATGTACAGTCTACCAAGCTGGTTCAGTTCGGATAGATATAAAAGTAACCAGATAGCAACACACACCGAAACTGTACAAACCAAAAAGGACAGAGGTGAGACAACTTGGATAGATTAGATAAGACAGACAAAACAGGGACAGACCATACACAGTCCGATAGAATAGCGAGAATACTTTGCTCAGACAGTGGGCAATTGAGCACGGACTCCAGTTTGGCAACGAAACCAACGTGCCTAGCCATCGTATGCTTAGCACAATCGGGCTAACCAGCTGTTCTGCACTCAGTCCAGTTTGATCGGCCAAGAATGTAAGGTGCACAGGGATCAGCGCGCAGGTAACGTACAGATCACGCCACATCGACCACCGAGTTGGACGAGCAAGTGTACTTCCAGAGTAGGTGGGGAGTGGTGCATGAGGAAGTGTGTGAAGCTGAGAATGAGCGTACACACCGGTCGCCAGAACCACAGTTAGTCCAAAGAGTGGAACTACGATGGGGTTGCGCATAAACCAATCACCAACCAATCCGAACAGCAGCCACGGCACAAACAAAACCTAGTGGGACCAGAATATAACCAAAACGGTGTTTGTTACACACTGAACCGAGATAACGTCTCAGTAGCCACAAGCAAGGTAACTACCTCCACAGGAATTTTCCAACGTCATTTAAAATACACAAACAGTTCTCAAAATATGTACTGTGTTAGAAAATGCTAAGATATCACGGAGTAAATAAAAAAAGCGAGTTCTAAAATAATCCTCATTTTTCTACAAAAGAACAGCTTTCAAAAATGGTATAATCAAAAACCAAACTATTCTATACAGTGATACACAATCGTTTATGCTACCAGATGTCGACGCAAATGGCGAAAATAGTCTACGACTACCGAACAGACTAATAGAGGAAGGCATACAAGGATAAGGGAATAAATCCAACTTTGAAAACAAAGACGTCTATAACATAAGTTACACGCTCGAATACCGACAAAATAATCCTCCCATATCCACACAGCCTGAAAGCTTCTAACTTATAATTTAAACAGTATCGCAGCAAATACTGGTATAAAAAACTAACACATTTGGAGGTCAAATTTTTAACCCATAGACTACAAAGTGTTCGTTGTCATGCGAAATACATCTAGCCATTCGCAAGGACCATGAGCCGGAGCAGAAGGCAATGTGGCTTGGGACGAAGCTCACCATAACAGTGCCGTGAAATAATCTAAAAGAAGAAAAATGTATCTGAAAAAGGGTTGAACGAGTGCATCCGAAACTGTAAGTAGTAGGAATGCAAGCTCACCATTGATTGTAGCACACTGCCAACTGGCATAGCGTTTAAAGCCAACGATTTCAATGATCACCAGGCCCCCCAGCCATGCAGGCGAACCCTGCCCACTTTACTCAATAGAATGGTCAGAGTTTCTTATACTTCGTGGTCATCTCCTCTCTTGACTACCACGAGGTCTTATCCAACAATTATTGGTCTCAGTATACAACGTCCGGTACATTCGAAGTATGTGACCGAACTCTCGCAAGCCATGCAACATGACTAGCTGATAAACTGACGACGGATCCCGAGCGTTCTGGAATACGCGTCAGCGAACGACCAAGTTGTAATCTTACATGGAGTGGGCGAATTAGTGAAGACGACCACGGTCAAACTCAGCAAGTCTGGTGATAGGTTTGTCGCATGCAGGTCACGTTTCCGAACAACAGAACAAAACAGAATGCATAAGATCATTATACACCCTTCAGTTCAGATGTCACCCGGATGTCTCTCCGACGCCACAAATGAAAGAGGTCGGCAGAAGCAAACACGCTTTTGTCATCTTGACTGATACAAATCACGAGGTATCTCTTCAGTGTCTTAAACCGTCTGAAGATGATCTGTCAGTACTTATATCAAACTGTCCCAACCATCCATGGAAAGAGAAGCAGAGAAGAGATCTGATCAGTGAGTCCAATGTCGCTTCAATAACTTGAGCTCCAGGACCACTTCTGCTTCCGACGGAAAGCCGTCTGGAACGCAATAAATGACCACTCATGTCCCGTCGTCCACATGGTCTAGTTGAGGCTAGCTGAACTGCTCTTCAAAATGTTCAGCCCACCCGTCAAGTCGGCGTGATTGACTGGTGATAAGTGAACCATCTTTTTCATATATGATCTCACTTACACTGACTCGACGGCCAGTACAACCACGGATCAGGGAAAAAAAGCTTTCTGTTATTCCCAGATGCAAAGGCTTTTTCCATCTCTTCCGATTGTTCAACCAAGTAGTGCTCACGGTCTTTGCGCAAGGTTTTAGTGAGCTTACGTTTAAGTTCTCGATGGTCGTCATCATATACAGAACCAGGTGGGATCGAACGACGCTTGTTCATGAGGTTTGTCGAAGTGACGGAAATCCAGTTCTGTCGCAACTGAACAGCTCCTCTGTGACATACCTCTTCACAGCATGTTTTCATAGCTTCGGCGATCTGTTCCCAGTGTTCATTAAGATCCTTCATCTGATTCGAACTGGGCAACTTCTACACCAACGCCTTTTGGCAAGCGTTCTTTACATCCTCATCGCTTGAATGCCAGTTAAGCACCTTGCATTTACGAGCATATGTCCTCTGGGCAAAGGATAAAACAAAACGGGCACACATACAACAATGATGCGAGTCCAGATGGTTGCCCTAAAAGGAATAACAATTCTTAACAGGATGGTGCCACTTGTAAATGACTGCTGTATAATCCAGTCGTGTTCATGGCTGCTGTGAATTGTACGGTCACCATCAGATACAATGCTTCGTCCTGTGTTGAAATGCAATGGTTGAAATATACAGACCATGAGAAGAACACAGCTACAGCAGTTTGTCACTACTGTCTGTGCGTTGTGCCGGGACACCGAATCTATCGTCCAGTTGCCTTTCAACGGGATAAAGGTGACCAAGTTGGGCATTGAAATCACAGGCTGGTACGATTATATCAGAGTGAGTAATCTGCATTATTGATTTCGTCGGGGGAACTAACCATTAGGGCGTATGCCGACATGATGATTAATCGGGATTCAATCAAGCACAGCTTTCAGTTTACTGGAACTCAATACGACTTCCATTACAGCATCAATACGAGGTTCAACTTCAGTGTCAACAAAGAACCTGAGAGACAAGCGCTGTTGGAGTGTGGACATAGGAAAAAATACCGACGGTTGTCAGCTAATTTGGCTTAAAACACAACTACCACTCGAGACCACTTCCCTATTGTTTACGAAACAGAAGGTTGGCTTGAGAGACCCCATCCCGAGCCTCAAACTCGAAAGTCTAACATGTGAAATGACAAGATATCGATTGAAGAATCTTCCCTGGAGCCAAAGTCTCAAGTCTGAGTCACTTGGCGATGAGTGGCTTATTGTGATGAAAATCTACTCGATTCACCGCCTATCCAAACCCCGACACAATAGGATTTCTAACAAGAGACCAATGCAAACGTCGCGTTGAAGATACTACATCAGGATTGGACGAACAGTCTCAGTGTTACGGCTTCTGTTATTCGCTTATTTCTTTGTTCCGTATTGAACCAATTAACGTTCAGTTTGTGACTTAGTATGTGTCCATAAGATCAGCCAATGAGTGACTATGATTTCTTTAATACTGTTGTACATCCATAAATTCGGCTTCTTGTCTCACGAATATGAACTACTTACTGCAACCAGTGCGAGGTCTTCTGCTTATTACTTGTGTGGGAGGTTTCAATCCGAGTACGGTTTCTAGGGCTATTCGAAGTCCTTAATTCCGAGTATTACACTTATCTAGCCCGAAGATGCAATAAATACGGCACTAAGGTCTGATTCTGATCACCGCATTAGACGTTTGAACGATATCGGAAGTTTTTCGACCGTAATGAATAATATGCAGGTGGTTACAATCAGCCACTGGACGATCAAACAGCTCTTTGTTTGAGAGTACTTTTTCTATTTCCTTATTCAAAAAACAGCGGCGCCGTAACTATAAAAAATATTTCTGCCGTATGCTCATAGAACCATGCCTCACTACCCATGTACACTTAGGCGGTCAGTAGCGTAACACACAACTGCATGCGTGCATCTGATTTTCGTCTGACTGATCCCGTTTGACATGTCTGACAAGGTTGCATCTGGTAATGCCTACGCCTTAATCAATACAGCCCTCCAGATCGATGCAAGGTACAAGCTTGGCCACAAAGTCAAGGCAGGATAATGGGTCAACATGACATACGGTGTCACCTTAGGCTATTTAACCCCTACCAACGGGGATCGAATTCACGACTGTCTGATTAGTAGCCAGCCGGTAATACCACTGGTCTATCGCAAGTCGAAGAAAATATGGGTCGTAATTTGTACTTTTCTTGCACACATAATGAGGCCAGTTGATCGCAACCCTTGCGTTAGCTGTTTTCCTCACCTAATTCAGTCTGCTACCTGCAAACACTGGATCCGCTCCACAGCTGCATCGATTGAGTACAGAAAGTAACAGACTCCATATCCTCATGTTACACGAGTCCACAATAATGACTCATGAGATAGTAAGTACATGGAAGGAAATATTAACAGTATCGCATAAAGTAGCCAAAGTAAGCTCAATCACCATGTAAAACGGATATGAGGAAGTTTAAGGAGATGAACAAGCAATAATTCGTCGGAAGAATAATTCTGACTCTTGCTGCCATTTTAAACTGAAATACTGACCAATATAACGGTAACCGCCTCGTTCACCTTGCTATGTAGGAAAGTGTTAAGCAGAAGTGAACAATCTTTTACATACATAGAAGAAAAATAACGATTAGTACTAGGGTACATACAGAGACTGCTTAAGTATAACAGCCAATAGAAGTCCGATCACCCGAGTCCATTGTTAACAATGGTACTTTTTGAAAAGCAACGAAAAAGTCTGAGCGAATAATATTAATAGCAGTGGATTCAAATGGAAAAACTCACACGTATGTCGGAAGGATCCCACTCACAGCCGTGCAGCAACAGGACCACGCATATTAGGACGCTAATATTGATCACTGATGTCAGCAATGTATCTTCGGCACAGCGTTTCTGAAGTTTTGCATCGACAGCAGACGACTTACGACGTCTTCTGTGTTGGATCTAGCACGGGTAAGAGTTAAAATATACAGAGTTATTCAACTTGTAGGATCCGCCGGAGAGTCACAAATTTCGTGCGAATCAAGTGGGTTTAGGTTGTGAGCACAAGTGTAGCAGATCAGTGATTCACCTATTGTAGGGAAACGACACGTCTTACGCATACCAACCGAGTGGTTAACATACACCATGCAGGGCGTATGTCACAGGCAGCGTGGTACATTGACAGCCAATCAATTACGATTCGCGTCACCAACGTGAAAGTTTTCAAGGCTAACACAAGTATAGAATTCCCAGCTAGAGTCCGAATTTTAGTTATACTTTGCCATGTTATCAAACATGGAGAAAAATCGTAACCAGTGTCGCCTGTGTTCCAAGTACATTTCAACTTTCTAGCAGCCGGTGACAAAATGCGGGCATGCTGACATTACGGAATATGGATCGTGCAGGTGCCGCACAGTACATGTGAAAGTAAGATCAATCATCTTGTGCGTGCAACGCACTCTACGCCAGTTCGATTAAGAAGTAACAGCAATCTCGACGATCCACAAGCTCATTCGTGAATATTAGTTAGGAGCTCGGGAAAATCTGACATTCATGTGTTCATTAACTCGAGTGTTCTGTTCTCGAGCACGTGACCTTACTACCGTAACAATAGACAATGAAAGTCGTCCAAACAGAGAAACGATTAGAAGAATCAGCGATGATACTTCGGTCGGATCAGAGGATAATGCACAACATTCAACTACAGCGAATAGGATTTAAAGATATGGAACCCTGTTTCACAGGAGGAGCAGATATCGTAGCGACACCTGCGATCTCATAATCAAACTATTGTGATCACTGCGCTTTACCCTCTAAAATATGAACGGAAACGCTTTAAGAAGTCCTGTTTCTGACTAGAACTGGTTTCACGCATTATTTAGAAAATGCAGTCCATCAGCATTGTCAGTAAACTATTTGACGATAAGTTACCAAACACTAAACAACAGACGCGAATCCATGTGTACACTTCGTATAACAGTGTAGGCGTATGACCGCCTGGCGAGACACAATCATCAGTCAGATGATGAAGACGCTCAGAGACGGAGGCGGATGTCACCAAAGATAAATCTTTTCAAACATGCACCAGCAAAACGCTCGGCTTCTCGATCCGGACAACATCATGAGTGTGAGTGTTAAACATAACCCTCATTTCAGCAAAGCACAACATATGTACACACAAACACATGGTCATAAAAACGCCCTTCAATCAAATTCAAAACAGCCATGTCCCCGGAAAAATTTAGAAGACGCAATGAGAATAAGGTCAGATGTACTCTGAGCGTTGTCCACGCTCTTAAATTGTAATTTCTCTTGCTTTCACATGCTACATATCCACTGATCCAGTTTAAACAGGGCAATTTATTTTGTACGCCTTCTTGATACCGACCGCCTACCTCATTTTTCATGAATGTCGATCATTTTTCATTCGACTCTGCTTACGATCTTCATTCCTCCACATGAGTCAGCTCATTTCCACCGAGCCCTGCTTACTGATTGATTAAATCCAGAAATTGTGATCCCCGTTATACAGTCGGTGGTAATTGTCTATGCCCATTTTTTGTATAGATTAAAAACGTGAACGGTCGGTGTTCAGTTTGCTTCTGTACACAAACTGAGGGTATGTAACGGTGTATCGCAACGGCCTCAGCAAATGGTAAAGTATGCTTATTGATTGGACGATACAACACATGAAAAGCCTTCTCCACTTGAATTACATGTCCCATTTCTTCCAAATATCGTGTGATAAAAGACTGGGCGGCGCCGGTTTTGTTGTTCGCTAGCCATTTGGGAATGTGCCCCAAGACACGTGTCCCAAGCGTTCTCGCCGTTCGGCCGATGTACTTGACTCCACAAGTACAGATGAATTCGTAAATAATGTTGGATGTGGCGGGTGAGTTGCTTGGGCTCTTCCTCGGTGTGCAAGGTAGCCGTGTCTTCTGGTTGATCAGTTTTAATTCTACCGCGTTGTACGCAGCTCTGAAGGCACACTTTAGTCTTCGTTGGATGAGGGTGGTTACATCCTCATTCTTGTATGGCAGTGTTATATACACGGGTTTGCGGTATACTGTTTCTGATATTGACCGTTTCAACCTTTCTCTAGCGTAGTTCGAGATAAAGCGCGGGGTATCCGTTGTGTATCAGTGTTTGGTGGATAAAACCCGATTCTTCTTCAACCGTCTCGGGTGAGCAAATGCTGCGAACCCTACTGAAGAGGGTTCGAACGAGACCACACTTGAGCGATACTGGTGCAGAACTTTTCGAATGAATATACTGTCCCGTCCAAGTGGGTTTCCTGTGCACTCTTCTCGTGATGGATCTATCATCGTTCACAGACATTTCCACATCTAAGAAGGAAAATTTGTTGTTCTTCTGGACTTCTGTGGTGAATGCAATGCCCGGGTGTGGACTATTCAGTTTTGCGCTGACTTAGTTAGCATGGCCTCGTGAGTCACACACACACAAAATATATATCAACATATCGCTTATACAGCGTTGTTGAGTGAGTAGCTGTTGCCGCTTGTCTTTCTAAATACGCCATAAAAATATCAGCGAATACCGGCCTCAGTGGACGTTCCATCGCTACGCCATCAATTTGTCGGTAAAATTTACCATTGAATAAAAACTGAATATTCATAGTCCATAGGTACAAGAGCTTACGAATTTCAAACAAAGGTAGTGTGAGAGATATGTTGGGCTCTACTGCAAAGTCATCAGTATCACTTCGGTTAGCGGAACATTTGTAAAGATACCATATCTTGTCTTTTATTTTGAGATCTCTTATGGAATTAACAAATGAAAATGAGTCTTTCAGATTATGTTCAGCAATCTTCTTGCGTAGTGGTTCCAGCAACCGGACGAACCACTGGGCCAGTTTATGGTACGGCGAATTGGCCATCCATAGTATGGGTCTTAAAGGTGTGCCAGGTTTGTGAGTTTTCGGTAAGCCATACATTTTGGGTATCTGGGATCCTTTGGATAAGAGTTCATAGTAGGTTTTCTGATCAACCAAACCACCCTTTCTTAGATTCCGGAGACAATCGGTGACTTCCTTTTCAACAGATATAGTGAAATATTTCTGCTTATCACCCAGGTGGAATTTTGAGCGATCTGCCAGAATTTGTGACATTTTAGTGATATAGTCAGTTTTATTCAGTATGACTACACCGGAAATGCGCGTACTCCCTCCACCCCACTTACAGCCAGCCCATCAATCCGGTTCTATCCAAGCAATGACAACTAGGAAAAGCAAAGTTTAGATTATCTAACGTTAATCACGATGCCACTACACACAACCGCATGGGCATTAAATTACATATACCCACAAATTGGCTTCATGGAATGACCACAAGAAACTGAGGAGGAGGAACACCGAGTTTCCCACAGTAAAATCTTAAAACAATCCAAAGACATCGTGTAATTACTAGTTTTCCCAATGAATCACTTCTGTTCTGCCCGTCTGAGAAACCTATCTATTGACTATGCTCCACTGATTATTTTGCAACGCACTGACATCCCAGTCCTTCAAATGTGGCACTTTTTGCATTTCTGATGGGGTGCGACACACAAGGACGATTCTTACTGTCCTCTGGTTTCACCGTTGTTTGTAATTTTAAGACCGCCAGTTCATTTCATTCATTCATCAAAATGGCTCCCGTATATGGACACTCTTCTATGTGTTCGAACAGTTGAGGCCATCAAGTCAATCGATTTCTTGTTATCTGTGTTCGCCTTACAAACTTTTACATGACCATTATGACTGAAATGACAAAAGCTGGCTTTCTCCACCCACCGACGATGTCGACTGGTGTTTACGTTTATCGGATAACGGGGTATCTACAAATTATTGTCTTCCATATGGTTTAGGGTTATGAATACGTGTCCAACCTTAGGTACGTGCCGATTATTCGCAACGTGCACATCACTTAGGCTCAGTCTGTAAGATTTCGTTCGTTTAAATTATTCCTAATCTAGTGCTATGACCACTCGTCCACGTCGGAGAATAAATGTGCTTGTCTCCCGAGATAAACTTCTTCTCGTGGTGGCTGTTGATAACGCTACGGTTACGTGCCTTAGCGATGATATAAAGTACAACGTGAGAATTTACCGTGAGAACATTGATGAACTATTGCCTGCTTAGTCGGCGTGCAATTTTACAAAGTACACAAAAGCGTCACCGTTGTGGTGAACTGACTGGGTCAGAATCCAATAGAGGCGATTGGTGACCAGTGATTCCCCACAACCATTTTCGGATTGAATATCACTCATAGTTGGCCATAGCTTTCTCATTCGAACATACGTTCCAACCAACCTCCTTCGAAAAGAAACATTAGACTCGAGTGTCGTTCTTGTTACGGTTCAGCAGTAGTGCATATCGTTGCCACAGTCGGGATTAGAACTCCGGTCAAGCTCTCAAGAGACCACTTCTCCGTCGACCGCATATTAAGCACGACCGAATTATCATACCTGAGCGCTCAACCACTTTCGTTTGTGATTTATGAATGATGTTTACCTTGAAATCAATCCAATCCCTGACTATTCGTCACTATTCTAAAATATCGTTTACCAGTCTCGGGAGTCCTAATTGCGAGGCTATCGACTGGAGTTAACAGAACAATTACTGTCTCCAATAGAAATGGTCATTGCCCACAGGCGAAAGTGACTGAACGTTCACTGATGCAATGATCAACCCGGTTGTCTCATGAAAGTGTGAACGGAGTTCTAATCCTGGCCGTGGCTAGGATATGCGCTACTGACGAGCTCCAACAAAACCGAAACTCCATTCTAGTGTTTCTTTTCAAAGGAGGCTGGCTGGAAAGTATATTCGAATGCGAAGGTTAAGATCAACTATGAGTGATGTTCAACTTGAAATTAACAAGATCCCCAAGTACTCATCACAACAATTCGTCAATTATCGCTGCAGCCGAAACGAGCGATTCAGGTTTTGAATTGCCAGGTTTTCTGTTCCGGTTTCTATCTGTTAGCTAATCACTGGACCGTGACAGCCTGCCAAGTACAGGGCATTTTTTGATAAATATGGACTCTCGGGCCAATCGGTCGATTGGTTGTGATAGAGAGAGCAGCACCAACTGAGTCCATAAGAAATTAGAGCGACATGGCGTGACGACCGCGCAGACTACAGTGCTCGAGCGCGAGTTCATTTTGTGACGTGTATATTTGCAGATTAGTCTAATGTGTCTCCCATGCAGATGCCCAAGCGGCATCAGTTTGGTTAGACGGTAATAGCAATCTAAACACAAACTCACACGGTCTCACTCACATTTCTGGCGTCTCATAACCTTAACCAGGAACGGAGTATGCGTTGTCGATCAGTTAGGGATGCCACAACCTTTTGAGCACTGAGTTAAGTGAGTAACGTCTCAGGGGACAGATACGTGTTTCGGGTCACGATAAACAAACTTGACTTCTACTCACGATTGATTGATTGATAAGTGCCTATGGTTACTGTCGTCCATGAGGATATCTTAGATTCCTCAATAATTTTGAAGCATAGTGTTGAAGACACGTACACTGAACTCCGTCTTCTGTCGCACTCCTAGTGCGCTCTAAAAGTACTAAATTTTGTGTTTGAAACTGATGGAACCATTGACGCGTAATACATCTTTTCTTACAAGAAAGTTGGTTGAAGTAGCTTAATTTGTGATCTAATTAGGGAGCCAAAACAACGACAGGACTTTATTTCAACACTAGAAGGAAGTGGAAAATTCGAAAACAGAAGGACCAGGTAGGTTGTCACTGTAACTTTTTTGTAATCGTATCGCAATAATCAGTAATCCGTTATTGGGGCACGGTGGTTGGCCAAAGTAGGGTATCCCAGTGGTTGCTATCGTACTACCTCTTAAACTGTGGAAAACCAGGTCTATGTTAGATAAAATTGATAGTGAAATTGTTAGGCCACGACTGTCTTTTATAATCAGGTCACTTCAGAACACACTGCACGGTGCAATCGAACTTAAAATTTGGGTGGATGATGGGTCCTAGAAAATCTGCCACAAAGCCTCAGCCGAATTCATCCCGACAGCTTGCTTCATCTTTTTGTTCGCCGACTGTCCTGGTTAGTTCAGACATCGGAGCAACCCACTTTCGGTGTCCAATTTAACAATCTGAGTGAGATGATAGATCTAGCGCACGAGCATTACCAGATGATCGTCCAATTCAGGTAATCCGCACAGTCCTCGGACCCTATCTGACGCATATATCCGTCTCTCCCAGCTGTACTGTTCCCTTCGATAAATGATTACCTAGGCAATTCTCCCACAGTCATTATCCGGCTGATTGCATTTCAGCGATTAATATGAGTTTGTTATACACAGTGAGGAAGCAGCCTAGTCGGTGTAGCTCTCGGGTACGGTGAGGTTTATGTCCCATTCTTTACCTTAGGGATAAGTGCTACCCACTTAGCGTCTTTTATGCGCACGCTTCCCGGCTTGCCGACATGCGTCCATCCTGAGACATAACGCTAGTCAACGGGCTCTACCATGAATGTGCGCTCAGGCGCACAGTGCATTTCACCGGACAAAAAGAGCACCGCGACTCAGACGCATCGGTATAGGAGGTATTTGGCGCTATAGGTATGGGAACCTATAATAACGTGTTACCTTTATGTGATACCCGTGGGGGTACACAACCTGTTGTTGTGATTGCAAAATACGCCTAGTCTGTAAGTCACTTATTGCACGAACTCTCGTACAGGTTATGTTAAACATGGGACCACAAACACGTACACTCATTTGCACGGCTGACGTGCATTCGAACACATTGGGTAGCAGTACGTCGTCATTCGACCTGGTGGGACTTCCCCTATAACGCGTACATACTAGTCCGATAGTCGCTTCTGATCCGTCGTTTTCCCGGCGTTGAGACTTGGGCTTGCCCCTTAGTTTCTGAATGTCGCTTGTCAGTAGTATATCTCTCACAAACAAGACTGTCTGGTATATACCACTTCTCCTCCTTCTGAGGTTCCTTGATTCCTCTGCATCTGCTGACGAATCCCCTCCGACCGACGCAATGTTGCTTCCCGGAGTATTGATCTCCTTCTGGTTCGCCGCGCCGGCATTTCGTGCCACATTGCTAACTCACTGCGATGCACTCGTTTCGTCTCGCCGTCCCTCTTGATCATGTATACTGAACCTCGTTTGGAAATTACCAAATACGGACCTTTCCATTTAGGCAGAAGTTTTCTTGATCCTGCGCCACTGACACTTATGTTTCGATAATCCCTCTTAGGTTGAAAATTTTAATTTTGCCGAGCCGTCGCGTTGCGGATTGCTACTTTGTGTGTGCCTGCGATGCTTTCAGATTTCGTTTGGCTCTTACTCTTTCGGCAACCAATTCTTTGGTGGAATCACTGCACTCTGCCCATATTCCTATGTCCTGATCCACTGGAAGTCTAGGGGGTTCTACCGTATATCAATTGAAATGGAGAATTCTTCTTGCTCACCTGCACAGACGCCCAGTAGGTCAATAAAACCAGTCGCTTCCTTTGGCTGATAATCATTAGTTGACTGTTCGGTTGTTATGTTCAGTCAGCCCATTCGTTTGTAGGTGATATGGTGTCGTTCGGATGCGCTTGATTATCAGTTGTTGCATGCCTGTTCGAAACTCCTCGTTTTCGAAGCATGATCCCTGACCCGTCAAGCTCGCCTCTGGTACACCGTGGTTCGCTACGATGTGCTTCATCACCATGTCTCCCAGTGTAGATGCCTTTTGATCCGGGACGCCAGTCGCTCCGATCTAACGGGTAAAGTATTCTGTCATGATGAGAGCGTACTGGTTGCCACGAGTGCTCAGTGGAAATAGGCCCATAAGATCCATCGACCATGGTTCACCGAATTCGGAGACTGGTATTGCATGTAAGGGCTGCTGGGCTCCCCGATTATCACCTTTTGGTAGCTGACACTGATGGCATGCAAGCACGTAGGCTATCTCAACCTTTTTCATCTTCGGACAATATACTCTTTGTTACAGCAGATCGTACGTCTTAGTGCATCCAATGTGCCATTTCACGGCAGTTTGCTACCAGTTTCCTCCTCAGTTATCTCGGGTTGACTACCATATAAGAGCGCCCAACGCCACATCAATACGCCCGCACTGTTTGAGCCAACTCTTCTCCATTAGGAAGCGGTTATTTTGAGCTCTTCATCCTTAGTATTTGTTGGGATTCTCACGCCTCTTGTCGGAGCGTGGATCACTTTCCGGAGGACCTTGTCCTGATGTTGTAGACACACTAGTGTCTGTGGGTCCTGCTCCTTTACTAAGCCGTTGACTCTAAAGGTCACTCTTTGGGGAGCTCGTCGTTTATCTGCGGTTGAGAAAGAAAATCAGCGACGCAATCGCTAGAACCAGGCACATGACTGATCGTGAAATCATCTTCCTGTAAACGCAATGCCCATCGCGCTAACTTCCATCTCGAGTCCTTTGCAGTCCTGATCCACTCTAGAGGTTTGTGATCCGTCTCCACGTGGAACTGTTGACCCGACAAGTATAGTCCTCACTTGTCCTATGCCCAGACGATTGCCAAACATTCCTTTTCAATGGTCGAATACTACAGCTCCGTTGGGGTCAAGACTCTGCTGGTATATTCGATTACTCCTTCCCTTTGCTTGAGTACTGCCCCAATGCCACGGTCACTGGCATCTGCTGCTACGATGAACGTTTCTTTTGTAGTCGGAAGTTTCAACGTCAGTTGTTGCTCGTTCATGGCTTGTTACACTCACGTTAACGCCCTCTGGACATCGTCGGTCCATTTCTTGTCTTTTCGAAGGACTTCGTACAATGGTGGTGTAATGGAGTGAACATTTTTCACGAACCGACTGTAGTACCCTGCTCGACCCAGAAATTGTCGCAGCGTGCGTTTAGAATTTAGAACTACGGCCTCTCTAATTGTCAATGCTTTCTCCGGCAGGAGCCTGGTTTTGCCTCATCCCACCTTGTGTCCCAGTAACACCACCGATGATCGTCCGAGTTGTGGCTTATCTGCGTTAATCCGGAGTTCTTAATGCGATTTAAGACAGCATCTATATGAGCAGTATGTTCCGTTTCCGTGTTACTATATATAACAATATCATCTCCATATACCGCCACATTATCCAGCCGTTTTACCAGCTGAACTATCAGGCGTCGAAATGTGAACGGTGCCCCGGATAGGCCAAACGACATGCGCTTGAATTGGTACCTGTCAGTATCCGGAGCATAAGTCCAACACCGTGAACAATTTCGCCTGTTGCAGCTTATCAGAAATATCAGCGATGGACGGTATTGGCACAACTGTGTTCTGTGTTATACCTCATTTAGCCATCTAAAATCTACACAAAAATGGTACTTCCCGTTGGACTTCTTCACCAGGAGAACAGACAAATTGTACAGACTGTTGGCTTCTTCGATAACATCTTCATCCAGCATGTTCTGTATTTGCTTTTTCAATTCCTCCTCAAGATGAACCGGTATATTGCAGGGTCCGTGAGGTCGAAATGTTCCAGTCGTTGGTATTTCATGTGCAATCCAGTTGCAGAATCCATACGGACTATCGTGGTTCGTAAAGACCTCCGCGTATTTCTCGACCGTGGACTGGAGCGAGGGGACTGTGCAACTGGGAGTTTGAGCCGTGCGCACTTGGTTGACGCTATCCTGTCGCTGTCCTGTGAGTGTCAGGGAGCCATAGCTGGTTGACAACTTTTGAGCTTCAAGTCAATCATGGCATCTATTGCAACGAGGAAATCGGTTGCACGGATCGCTTGCCTGGTTTCTGGGGACACAATGAAACGATGCCTTACGATATGGCTACCGATACGCACCCCACACTCTTGTACACCATCAACCAGTAAACCATAACCTCCAACTGTCCTGATAATCATGGATGTCGGTTCTACGTTTTGCTTCTCTGCACGAGAAATTAACGAAATAGCCGCCCTTGTATCGACCAAGCACTGTTCTATCTCCCCGTCAACTTCAACCCTTGTATGTAAGGCCCCCTGCTCAATCGCTCCCATTATTAGTTGGCCCGCCCAAGAAAAAGAACAGTCATGAACCATTTTATTTTTAGCCCTCTTAAACCTCCGGGTTGGGCAATCCTTCTTTCAGTATCCTTTTTCCCCACAGGTGAAGCAGCTTCATAGTCGATCGTTCTTCCGTGATGCTGTTTTCAAGGCAGCTATATCCGCTGCAAGCTGCTCCATTGTTTTCTGCATTTTCTCCAGTTTCTTCCTGTCCTTATTGCTATTCGCATCCACTGAGGCCACGGACATAGCTCCCAATTCCCGCGTTACCTTCGCAAGCTCATCAAGGTCCATCCGCCGGGCGACATATACAATACGGACCTGATCGCGAACCGCCATCAGGAGACCTCCAATAAACTGCTCCGTTAACAACTACCGGCGTGGTTCCTCATCCCATTCTGATAGTGCCCTGTCCAGCAAACTTTGCAAAGTGGCAGTGAACACGGATGGATCCGCTCTTTGTCTAAGCCTGGCTGCCTTGAACCGCCGCATGGCCTCCTGGCGGCCGGCAGGGCTGTCTACCGCAGCCACCAGCGCCTCCTTCGCAGCGGCCCACTCCACCTTCGTGCTGCGTCCAGCACCGACTTCGCCTTGCCCTTCACCATCGTCCGCAGGGAAGCCAATTTCCCACAGTCGGTCTTGACTCCGACCACTTCGGATACGTCATCGAAGTCCTTCAGGAACGTCTGGACGTCTCCATCTTCGAACGGCTGCGGCCAGGGTATCTTCACCTTCGCGTTCGTCACGGCACCAGTTGTTCTGACCGCAAAATACGCTTAGTCTGTAAGTCACTTATTGCACGAACTCTCGTACAGGTTATGTTAAACATGGGACCACAAACACGTACACTCATTTGCACGGCTGACGTGCAT